>JALKBU010000159.1:0-70175 GCA_023091735.1 Trichomonas tenax
CCGACACTGGTTCAGGTACTGATTACATGCCTCCATACATTACTGTTTACACGTGGTATAGGGTTTATTAAATCCAAATAAATTTCTCTCATAACCACTAAAATTATTTTTCAAAATTTCCTTACCCATTTTCTTTTCGCTTTAATTTGTCGGTAGGTTGGTTAGTCATAAATTATTTTCAAAACTGAATACATTTTATAAAGTCATAAGTTTTAGAATTAATTTTAACGTTAATTTTGTAAGTAATTTTCTATATGGGTGGCACCTAACTCGTAAAACTAATTTTGTCGTAAATTTATTTAAATAGATGTTCGCAGAGCTCGTGGATTATTTTTCAAAACTGAATACATTTTATAAAATCAGGAATTCCAAAATAAAATTAACGTTAGTTTTGTAAGTAATTCAAAAATTTATTTTTTATATGGGGGGACCTAACTTGTAAAACTATTTTTGTCGTAAATATATTTAAATAGATGTTCGCAGAACTCGAGGCGAAGACTCGAGGAATGCGAACATCTAATTACTAACTACTTCCTTGATATGATTTAAGAAATTGGCGATCTTCTCAGTGTTGACTTCAAGAAGTAATTTGTAATCGTAACCATTGAAGTAAGAAAAGATATCATCCTTTTCGTCATAAAATATCATTCCATTCTTCATTAAGTAATTCTTATTTGTACCCTCACAATAAATAGAATAAGCGTTCACTTGTTTCTTCTTGCTATCTTTCATGTAATATCCCAAATTGATTGATTCATCAAACGTTCGAATCCCTTATCAAGAATGACAGTTTTCTGGTACCTTTGACCAAGTTAGTATATAACATTTCGCTCATTAGTTAGTAATAAACATTTCGCTAACTTTTACCTTACGGCAAAAGTTATCTAAATGTTTTGAAATTTACTTCTTTATAACTTTCATCATATCTATTTATCAAAAATAATATTATATTTCTTAATTAATTATCATAACCAATTTCTGAATCTTCTTCTTTGGATTTCTTTTGAAGTCTTGGGTTCTTTTGTCTACCAGCAGCCAACGCAGCTAATTGTTTTTCAGTACACTTTCTTTTAGGTTTATCTTGTTTAATCTTTTTTGATTTATCATTTGATAATTCCTTTATAATTTCTTGTTTAATTTCATCTCTAAGTGATTGGATGTTAATTGTATCTGACATTTTAATAAGATAAAACTTTTGATTTTATTTATAATTAAATGTTATATACCAACTATGTATTTATGCTTCCGCCGAATAGAAGGCGTAAAAATGATGTTTTTTCTGAATGCATATCAATAAAAATAAACTTTTCAGATAAGCATTTAAACGTTATTGAAGTGTATTTAGAATCCGAGATAGTGAGACAATGCTGCACACGGTGCAGGTGAAGTTAATTGCATTTATTTGTCTTAATTTGATACTTTATCGTAGATATTATACAGATTGATTTTAAAAGTAGGAGCTGAGACATAGTTTTGCTGTCAATCGATGATATATGGACTAGTGGTTAAAGTGAACCCATGTGACTTTTTCGAGTTTTTTAAAAATTTTCCCTATCCAAATATGTCGAAAATACTCGAAAAATGAGTGGCAAAAAATTCTGAGGTTTACATATCGTTTAAAGTGCACCCTTAATAAAGAATTTAGATAATTTTTCTGATAAATCGTCTGATTATTGGATCGTCTCCAACAATCTTAACGGCATTTATCAAAAAAGCCGGCAGTAAAATGGAAGCCATTACACATGCCCACGCTTGAAAATTGTGTGTGTTAAATAATGCATAACAGAAGTCTGTCATGAATCAGACCAAAGACATGAACAGTGCTTTAAGTGCGTAAACAGTTATTACATGCCAACTTGCTTTTCTTGTCACAATCCACAATCTGCAAAATTCGAGAAACGTCAAAAGGCTGAAACCAATACCCAACTGTGCAAATGGAGAATCGGTGACAATTTTGCCTAGCAAAGCAGGAAACGGGTATAAAGACCTGGCAACCCTGTTGGCTATTCTGACTGGATCCCATAGATTATTCAAGCATTTATCATTAGCATATGATAATGAAATTAACAAGCTTTTAGGAACTGTGACACCATTGCCATTTGTCATCTGATCATGCAGAAATGAAGATACATCATTAAATAATTCAACGTTAAGCACTAAATTCAATTGCATTAGATTGGCATCTTGAATGGGTGCATATTCAATAGCGTCGCAGATAATGTACTGAAGGTGATCTACAGCATGTTTGAGATGCTGGTCAGCTACCAACTGAGCTTTCATGGCTTGGGATTTTAGTGTAAAATCAGATTTGATTGTATGTAGAACATTATTGACTGGAATTGGTTGTCGGTTGCAATGAGCAGGAAGCATTTTTGCTTCGAAGGAAATGAGTAAAAAAATCTGTCAAAAAATTTGTTTATGATGGCTATTTAGTTACCAAACCATAATTGGATTTAAATGAATTTTGCAAAAACCTTAATTATGCGATTTTAATTCAATTTAGAATAACCGTAAAATCATGTTGACACTTTTTTGTTTTTTTAAAATTTAATGGATTACGATTTCAGATTTATGTTATACAGTGGCGCGAAAAATCTGTCTAACGTTGCAAACCCGTCTATTATTGTAAACTATAGAATATGTTGCCGTTTAAAAATATCATTGGATTTGAGTATCTAAAGATAGCTTTCCTGCTGGAAATGTACTTGTTGGTATTCCGTTCCACAATACCAAATCTATCTGTGCAAGGTTATGAATCATTGTGATGCTTTATATCCAACTTCAAAACGAAAAATATTTCCTCGTGCCTAAATTTGTATTGTATTCCCACATAAATCCCACGGAAATACACTGTGAAGCTCAAAAAATACTCAATCATTACAGAATTAGCGCTTTTATTGCATTATGTTGTGTAATATAATGTTTTTCACAGCAGTATAATGAATAATAGGATTTTACGAGCATCACAAGGAAGTGCATAGCATACAGTATATACTTGATCCATTATTGTTGCCAAATGATAAGTTTTTGGAACATACTATTTGATGACCCACAAATTAGCACGAAATGGATTAAAACAATAATGTAGTTAGTTGCAAGTAGCCATTGGATAGTTAAAAATACATATAAAAGAAAAAGTTGTTGCGTATCAAATAAAATATTTTAGTATTATTTTACATACCAGAGAATTCACTTTTATGCCACTTTTTCGTGAGAACTTTCGGTAGGTAACAGTTATTTAGTGAAATTCTCACATTTCTAGAAAAAGTGATAATTATACATGTCAAATTCATAAATTTACATGCCAGTATCTGACATGTAAAGTAAAATATAGAGTTACGTGATTGATGCCACCCAATTGATTTTTCACGAATTCTTTGGCTTGCAACAGTGCCACCCGATGAAATCTCGTGCAATTTCAGCTTGTAGCATCGCGACACAACAAGATTATAATAGGCGTAGCCTTGTACTGCTAACGTCTGCAAAAAAAATTGTTGGAATCCTTTATTAGAAAAGTTTGTTCGACTGACTCGTTAGTTATGTCAGATTTTTTCCATGAGACCAATTTGACACTCTACAAAAATATTTTTTTGCCTCCTTATTTGGTTACCAAACAATAATTATATTATAATACCATTTTAATTCAATTTAGAATAACCGTAAAATCATGTTGACACTTTTTAGTTTTTTAAAATTTAATGGATTATGATTTCACGGATCACCGAAGGTTTATGTTCAGATTACCTCAGAACTTCACAGATGACAGCTTTCTAATCGATCTTCCGTTCGAGATAAACGACTACAGAAATCCAATCAGAAACTTAAGCATCATACAAGATGCCAAGGCAGAAATTGATATGCAAATGGAAAAATTTCTTTTCTTGTATTCTCATTATGCTCATGGATGGGACATCAACTAGGACACTTTCAGGATTGTTTACGATAAAGTTTCATTCCAGCTTAATCTTTCAAAAGATCCATATGTTTTCGAAGTTCTTCTTTCATTGATACTCGAAGTCAAAGACGACAAGTATTTGTTCTTTGGTGGCGAAATCGTCGTTCCACTTACATTCAGTGAAAATCTGAAAGTTGCCGAAGTTCTGAATATTTTCAAGAGCAATGACTTCTCAAATCACAGTTTCACTCTCTCCACACCTTATTTTACTGAACCTAATTGCTTTACAGTCTGGAAATATGTTGATACTCAAAGATTCTACTCAATTATATTGCAACCAAGTCAATTCCTCAAAGTTCATCCAGGCGATTCGTATTACTACATCAACCCTGTTTGTATTTATGAGTTCGTCACTGTCTGTCGCAAATTCGGATCTGAAGGACGCCGATATCGCGAATTCTTCAACATAGATCAAATAACTCCTTTACCAGTGAAAGTATATTCAAAGGACACCGTCCGGTACCCAAAAAAGAAATCTTTCCCATTCTCTGAACGTGTATATGACATATATACATCCATTTCCAAGCTGTTTTACAAACATGCATACATGCCGCTAAGAGTAGAATATCTTGTGGTAAATCATTGAAAATTTAAGATTAAGGTGTGGAACTCTAAATTTGCAATACCTTGCCTTCCCTAACATTGGAAAATTTTCATGACCTCCTATCCATGAACTAAAAAAATTTTGCTACGTAAGTCCAAATACAACTTAAATCATTGAAAGCAAACAATGAGGTGTCAATATGCACATGTTTCTGCATATGAATACATACTTAACACCGTGCAAAATAAGAAGCCTGAAATTTTTATAAAATTTAGAATTTAGCTTAAAAAATTTCTTACTTATTATAAAATAGCTATTGGCAATGCGGTGTTCACATGTACGAAAATATTATTCTTAATTTTGTAATAAGAAGAAAATTTAAGATTTATCTATGAAAAATATACTTGATTTAACCAAATAATAATATTATATTAAGCAGCATCTACACATTCTATTTTATGTTATATTTGTTAAATTTTAGCAAATCTGATAATTGTGATAAAATTATAAATTTGATCGATGTATTATTATCGCATAGTACAGGCTTTGTATAAATATAAGAATTGTAACTATTGTAGGCAATGAAATCAGATATATGGAAATTATTCTTGTGCAAATTAATTATTACAATGTGTATAGATAATTTATAAATAACACGTGAAAAGCATGTCATAATTACATCCAATTTGTATATCTAAATAACTATATCATGATTTATACACTGAAAAACAATAACCAGTATAAATCCGGAGAATGAATGTGTAAATGAAAGGATATAGTTGCAGTGCAATTGTGGATATGAATAGCCATACTGAATTCTAGATTAAGAAAATTTGCCGAAGGAAATAAAGAACAAATATGCAATTAATAGGTAATATCAGTATAGCAGCAGTGATGAGATATCGACTAGATACTAAAAATGCATAAAAGCAGACAATTAGTTCTGATATAAAAATCGCATTTGATTGTATTGATGAAATTTAAAAGAATGATTGACTGAGGTTTCTGAATGTAAATAGTGAATGGATGGAGATGTTAATTTGGAAGAAAAATATGAAAATGAAGGGGTTTTTTCTTCATTATAAATAATGAAAAGTGACATTTTATCAGAGCGGAGGAACTTTTAATTATTTGATTCCCCATTTCTTCATAAGCTCAGGCGAAACGATAGCCATATATATTAATTATTTTAGACAAATAAAAAAAATTAAATTACTTTAAAAATTAACTTAAAAAATTAGTTGCTCGGAATAAAAGTTTAAATATATATGTTGTCGTATATCCTCTATATATAGAACAGCAAGTAACCCCCTTACTATACTACTAATAATGAAGAAAATAAAAATTGAGAAAAATGCAAAAATATTGAAATAAATAGTATTCTAATTCTAAATATCAAAAATATTGATTTTTAATCGATAGAAAAGCTATAGATTTTTTACTCTTGCAGTATGCTATAGCTATCTAAAAATGCTATTGAGTGAACCAAGAAAAGTTCATAGTTTCTTAGTACCATTTCTTGATTTCACATTTTCGCTTGATTTTCAGTTTTGGATCGAGATATAGGCTATTTGTATATTGTAAATGACATATCGATAATAGAATCGATATTTAATAATTATAGCCTTTTACAATTCAATATTTTTGTGACATAGTCCATAATTATTTAGAAATGTAACAATGCGTGGTCAATTTAATTTGCTTCGAAACTTAAACTATAGCTCCTTTATGCATTAAGAAGTCTATATTTCGTTTCAAATTGGTTTCAATAAACAAAAGCCTTATTTTGATTTACATGTCAAATGTCAAAAATGAATATACTCCATTCAATATTGCAGTACAATTAATACATGGATAGAAAAACATTTATAATATAACAAACAATATTACTTTTCATTGAAATATGTCTGAAGTATCTTTGATGCAATCGTGGAAACTTCAATATCTTCCGATTCGACTGCTTCGGAAAAAACGTCATATGCAATATCTGAATCAATGAGTTGAGTCATAGAATCGTCAAAGCAAAGGAGAAAATTTATAGCTTTCATAAACAAAACAATGAATTTCTCATCTCGAGTATTTCCGCATATATCGAAACAAGTATTAATTGCGTCGGAGAAAAAATACTTTGAAAAAACTCTTTCTCTTGATGTTAATATAGAATTGAGGAATAAAAACGATAATATTTCAGTTTCATCATTCGATAGTTCATCAACGTGCAAATAGATTTCTTCAAGTAATTCACTTTCTGAGACAATGAAGCTGCATTTTTGAATTGCCGATATATTTGATATCAAAAATAAACATCGAGAACGGGCACAAAAAGGATGCCAAAATGTTCGAGTTAGGACATCTACTAAATCAGGGCACACTAGCATTTGTGTGAACTGGTCTGGAAACTTTGTTATGATGATATTCCATAGCTTTATTAAGGCGCCGAATAAAATTCCTTTGGAGTCAATTTCAGCCCACGATGTTGTTAGATATACAATTTTATCGTATATTACATCTGATAGGATATCGTGGAGGTTTCCGTTGTAAAGTTTTAAGATCTCAGATAACATGTCGATGATTGGTGCAAAATCAGAATCATCAATGATATATTCTGAAGAAAGAAAGAATTTAATGACTGCTAAAGGCTCTGTAACGATGGATTCAAAATGTTCATATTTTTCCGAATTTAAATGTCCGAGAATTCTGTATATTATGTAACAAACGATAAGTCTGCCTATCTGTGGCATGATTTTTATAAGCATTGTGAGGATATGAATAATATTAACTTGAGATTGAAGAACATCTGCAGCAATAAATGGAAATTTTGTTATCATTCCGTCGATAAGTTCTGCAACAAGTGGAAATAAACGCGGAGCTCGTATTAATTTGTAATAATATCCAATATTTTCGCACATAAATCTTAATAAATTATTAGAATTTCGACATAGAAAATTTGTAATACGAAGTGTTAGTTCTACAACTGGAGTCGATGGTATTTGCAAAAGTTTGATGATTTTTTCAGGAATTGAAAAATTTTGCAAAATTGAATCAATCGAACTAGATTTAAGACACATGGATGTCCAGTCAAGCCTGAACAGAATTGTAATGTCTGAATCATTTTCATCAAATTCGCTTAATAAATTTTCAAATCGATTTAAAATCTGCATATTTTTATTATTTTCCTGTTCTTGGACAAATACGGCTGCGATGCGTTTCATTTCAGCTTCTTCCTTCTTTTGGTTCACTTCTGCTTCCGTTTCATCTTTAAAATTCATTTAAAATGTTGGCCGGCCATTTATTATTTTTTTATCGTTCAACATCAAAATCAAAAAAGTGGAAGTCCAAAATAAAAATATACGAAACCTAATGAAATATCATAAGCTTGCTGTTTTGCATATGGTAAAACATAACTCTATGCAATGATTGACGTTTTGAGAAACGTCTCTCCTTGAATTTTTTTTTTGGGACTGGGACAAAATAGAACAACGTGCTTTTCTGACATGTAACTTATTTTTGACATGTAAAGTCAGGATGTCAAAATAAAGGAAAGTGACGTGTTTGCGGGAAAAAATGGAAAAGTGTCAATAGGTTGAAATGGATTGAACTCAATGTTGGAAGCCAAAGAAGACTTCATTATGAGTAGTTGTGGCCTTATAGTGAAGGATGTTATTTGTGTTATCAGCATTCTGACGATAGCACATCATCCATTTCTCTTTGTTCATTGCAAGTTTTTGTTGCACTCCAAACCTAAGAAAACCAAGAAACTCGGTTGAAATTATCCCTTCTTGCATGGTAAATATGAATTATAAACGAGTAATTTGGTAAAAAACGAATTTTACAAAGAATATAAGGATCGAATTGAGAATCTAAATAATATAAATCAATATATAAAATGAAATTAACATGAAAACATTATCTAATTCATGATTCATAATTAATTATGAATTTAATGATATATTAATAATTATGAGAATAAGTAATAATATGAAAATAATCTTGTAATGAAAAAGGTATCTGTGAAAAATAAAAAATAGAAAAAAAAAATAATAATTTTTTAATATCAAAAGTGAAAATGTAATGTGTATTAAAAATTGAATCAATAAGTGGGTTCTTGCTAGGGCCTGGCTTGGCCACTCGAGGGCTTTGGAAGTCTCAGGCCAACCTCGCCCAATGACATTCTCGCAACAATTTAACCATGCATAAATATCGTTGTTTTCTTACCAATTAGGTATATGCTCGTTGATGATAGAGTTGTGGCTCGTCAGCAACACTAACCTGGATGTATTGTTTAGACTACAAAGATATTTATGACACTTTTTATAAAGGTGACAATTTGCCCGCGCAAAAAAATGACAGTTTATTCATGAAAAGTGACTTTAAGGTTCTATGTCACTTTTTGATGTTCACTTTTGTCCTAGACTCTTTTTTTCTGGTTTACTTTCTTGAGTTTTGCGATTTTTAACGAGTGACCCCACTATAGATCTGATAAAACATTTACGTGCCTTTCTGGGGGTTCTGTTTACAGTGATATCAATAATATCTCTGCAAACAAAGACCAAGCCGCTCATCCAATATGGTTTTGCTTAAACAAACACTATCTTGTATTGGAAGATGATGGAAGCTCTTCTCTTATTTTATCTATTGTAGGTATAACTGCATGTTAATAATATAGATGTAGCCTATATTAAAACGCAAAATTTATAAATATATTAGCAAAATCAATTATAATTAATACATTCATAAACAGTGTGATTATAGATTATTATTTTAAGAATATGAGACTCTGTTTTTGTATTTTTAAAAAAGCAATAATTTAACTTATTTAGTATTTCCATTTATTTTAATAAGAAATTTACGTGCTTTTCAGGGGTGCTGAGTATGTTTATAGCATTTGCTTGTCTATTTAAGTTGAGGATCTCCATGCCTCCATGAGATTTCATCGAATTTTGACATGTAAAATAACGAAAGTCATTATTTTTAACACTTATTATCTGATATTTGTCATGTAAAATCGAAAATTTGATATGTAATGTTACCAATGATCATATTTTATGTGAATTTGAGGTAGCATAACGTTAGGTATGCTCGATGTATGAGTAAAGGAATGCCGTTTGACTCGCGCGTAGCGTATTTTTTCTTTTCTATTTTTTGATTTTTCTAGGGGAACTCTAGCAAAAATAAGCGAGCGAACGCTATAATAGTGAAATGTATTTGTTATAATCATCAAAAAGATTCATAAAAGAAGCCTATTAATGATTTGTAATGGGTTTCTGTTTGTAATCATATGATATCATGATTAAGTAATACCTTGCTAAGATCATGAAACAGATTGCACCACTAGAATCAGCACCAACAAAAAGCACGTAAATATTTCATCAGATTCGTCCAGGAAGGGGTTTTACTCGTTAAAAATCGCAAAACTCAAAAAGGTCAACGAGAAAAAAAGTGGAGCCTCATAATCGCAAGTGGTCCGCTTTTCTAGAAAAGGTGATAAAATTACCTGTCAGATTATATATTTTACACGTCAGAATATGACACTTAATGAATAAATTGTGATACTCAAGTGGAACAACCTAATGAATTGTTCACGAATTCTTTGGCTTGCAGCAGTGCCACTCAGACAAATTAATAATGTCGGTTTTTTGCTTCAGGCCAATTTGACACTCTACAAAAATACCTTATTGTTAGTTTTTCTAGAAACTGCACCCCCTCAAAATCGCTTTTATTTGATATTTAAATATAGTTTTATATGCAGATTTTATATCATCGTTAATTTTGAATAATAATTATTTACTCTCAAATTTTAACTTTTATTTCATATTTAGATATACAATATCATATTATAGCCTGCCATTGTGTCAAATCCAATATAATAGTTTTGATAATGTTGCGATATATTATTAGAGATATCGATGCCAAATATGAAGTTTTCTCAGACAATAAAGATGTGAAATCTTTATTAATTCAAAATTCAGATTTCTCACAAATATTTTTGGGATAAAAACAATGATATCGGTTTTGCAACAAAACTTTAAATAAATTGATGTTTTCTTGTCTTGAAGAAGTTTTAGTGCCGCAATCTCTGCAGCCAACGGTCTTCATACAGAACACACTCATCAAGCTCCAGCACGAGGAGTGCATTGACAAGTTTTCTCTGTTCATCTTAAACAATAACAGCTATAGAACGCCTCAGATCGTGGAGAAACTCGCAGATGAGATGGTGCTGTTGACGCAGATCAGACACAACAAGATAAATTTGGTTGTTCGTCTTTGCCAGAACTTATTTTCAGAATTTTATTTCTACGAGCATTTGCATGATTACCTTCTCAAACGCATCTTCCGCGAATCTTCTTTCTATTTACTCCTCCAGCTTTACCAAAACGAGGTTTTTGAGAAAGCTGAGATTCTCGAATTGATAAATACTCAAAAGAGAGCTGATTTTGCTATCTACTTTGCTCCAGAATTCGGAATAATTGACATTGCAGGGATGAGAAGGCCAATTTGGGTTAGAAATGTTTTAAAGCATCACAATGAATTCCAAGCAAACGACTGGGCTTTGTTTAAGCAATACAGAGAAATCGGATGGATGCCAAATACCATTGCTGCAGCCATCAAACAGGATAATGTCGATGCTTTAGTTGACATTACTGTTAGTCCTGAATTTTACACGAAAGGATATATCGAAGTTTCGCCGCTTGAGCCATTCAGAGTCCCAAGAGTTACAACGTACATTTCTTTGGCAGCTGTTTTTGGTTCAATCAAATGTTTCAAATATCTTTACAACGCTTCTGCAGAAATCACAGAGAGCGTTATGCATTGTGCTGTTGCTGGAGGGAACAACGAAATTGTAAGAATTTGCTCAAGAACAATCATTTCTGGCTTTGAAGCTGCAATTGAGTATCGTCAAAACGATATCATGGATTGGCTCCTCCAGAGCAACATGTGCAACCTCTCTTCCACAAACTGCTTGGACTGCAACAATATTCTTGCAGCTCTTTATCTTATGAACGATTCAGAAAAGACTGAATTCTCATCTAATGCTGTCAGAGAGATCCTCGAAGGCCATGCTTTAGCTATGCTGGATATAATTAGCCCATCAAATTCTATTTAATTTGATGAAAAAAAAGACTCTAAAATTTATGTTCTTTTTATTCAATCGTATATTAACACAGTTTTTGTCATACATTGGGTTAATGATTTATGACGTTTCTTTTCATTTAAAACAATTTAAACTGAGATTCGATTATGAATTAAATCAATGAATGATATATAATATCCAGTATTCTGTATTTGCAGATATTTATGGTCCTGAGAATGGAGGAGTTATAAATATTAATAGTAAATCGGTCAAAATTCATGATAATGAATTTAATACATGTTCTTCTACGAAATATGGTAGTGCCATATATGTATCCAACAGCAACGTCGAGTTAACATGCACAGCATTTCACCGGTGTTTCATTAGCGCTCATGTTAATGAAAACTATGGCAATTCTATATATGATGGAAGTTCAACATGTTAATGCAGCTCAATAAGTACTGATCAGTGTGGAGTCGATAATTCGAAAAATTGCAATAGTGCCATATTCTTTGTTTCAACCAAGAGCGAGTTAAAATGCATGAATTTTTTATTTAATTACGGAATTGGTGGATCTTCAATGATTGCATCGCAATCCCCAACAGAAGGTTCTATAAGCAGATATCTAACTGCTATTGATGGCCATGACTCCACTGTGATTGAAGATTGGTATACACCCTTAAATTTTGAGTATTGCAACGTATTAGATGGAATCAGTTCTTCTTATATGTTTTATGCCCTTTCAACAACTTTTACAATGGAAAACTGTGTTTTCAGGAATTCGGGCTCGAAATTAAATGAAGCAGGTGGGGTAGTAAAGTTGATTAATTGTTCAAGCGATATACAATATGTAGGGCATACAGTTGTAATAGAGATTTGATACAATTTTTTTCAAAAGACCGAGAATAAATATTGATTTGCAATCATGTGAAAGCATGAGCAGGCCTTTGAGAATCAATGCATCATTGACGATGTTCATAATAATTAATTCAATTTAGAATTTTGAAATGATATTTGATGTGGTATTTTCACAAATAATCGAAAGAATGATATCATGTCAAAGCATCGAATATATCACCGCAGTCATTGTGAGGAAAATTTTTATACTGTATTTACTGAGTTTTAATAAAAATAGGAATTGATTGAAAAATTATTTTTGAAAATTACAAATTAAGATAAGAAAAATACATAAGCTCATTGATGTATTGAAGTACAATGATGTTACTTTTCATTAAAATCAATGTAATGATTGGATTTGATTCTGATTTAAGGCAATGAATGATATATAGCATTCAATATTCTGTATATGCGGATTTATACCGTTCTGAGAAAGGAGGGGCTATAAATATCGATGGGCAGTCGATCTGAATTCATGATAATGAATTTAAAAATTGCTCATCTCAACAATATTGAGGCGCGATATATGCACTTAGATCAGAAATAGAATTGGCATGCTGCACATTTAATAAATGCTATGTTAGCAATCATTCTGATCAAAGTTATGGAAATTCAGTTTTGTTTCAGAATTTTTCTTGTTTAATGAGTTCAGTCGGTGTCAGCCAATGCGGTATTGATAGTGTCAGAAGTGGAGATAGTTCAATAGTCTTTATTTTGTCGAAAAGCAAATTAAACTCGATGAATTTCTCCTCAAACTATGGGATGAAAGGATCATCGATGTTTTCATCGCAATACCTTTCTGAAGGCTCTGCCAGTAGATTTTTGACAACAAATGATGGCCATGACTCAGTAATCGCTGAAGTTTTGTATTTTCCTTCAACATTTGAGTATTGCAATTTGATTGATGGAGTTTCCACTGAATTCATGTTTTTCATTGTGTCAACAACATTAACATTGATAAACTGCGTTCTAAGAAAGTCAAAATCGATATTAAATGGATCTGTGGAATTGTGATGTTAATTAACTGCTCCAGTGATATTAAATACGCTGGCCATACGTTTATTAACAGAGAACACTTAAATCAAGTTTTCGTCAGAAGACCAATAATTAACATCGATTTGCAATCATGAAATATCACAAAAAGACCTATTGGAGTTGGTACATTGCTGAGTGCTCTCGTAGTAATTGATATTAGTTGATATATTTTTTATTATTAACAATTCAAAGTTGTTAAACTATAGCACTTAATGCAAACTAAACAGTTAATAATATTTGCTATTATAACAGCATAATTTCAAAAATTATTTTTTCATCATTGCATTATATTCATTGATATTTGATACATCACATGCTACTTTATTTGCTATCATTTGTAATGCTTTATATTTTTCAAATAATAATAATATTTCAAAATCAAAAATTAAACAATACGCATTGATAGTACCTCTTCAGGCAATTGTCCTTTCAAAAACATGTTCATTATGTTAATATTATCAAAATATTAAAACAATATCAAAGCAAATCAACTAAACAATATATCTAAAATAGCCTTTTGAACGTATAATATACTAAAAAGCTTCTCAAAATGGAGGATATTTTCATAATATAAATTTAAAAAACAAAATAAATCAGCCAAAGATCAGATATAGAAAATGCTACTCAATAAAATAATATACACAAGCATATTATAACGAAAGAAAGAAAATCAAATCAAAAAAGTTATCAAAGCCAAATTCCGGCGAAAGCCAGCACGGTGAGTCGAGCTACAGCTATATATTGTGTCAACGAGCGCCAATAGGAATATTGTTAAATTAAACTGCGACGTTTTTAAATTTTTAGAGTTTACAAACGGTTTTTAACGGAATAACACTTCGGAGCTATGTCCTTGAAGCTTAAGTACAGCAGCCTTCAGACAGGCTCATATTCGATAGTACACAACGGAGATGAGTATCAAATCGACCCAATTCTTTTCCTCAAATATTCGCGAAGATTTGGAACATTATTCAATTTTGCAGAAAATCACGTCGCCGTTAATGACGATTATGACAAACACACATTCGAGCTATTCGTGAAAGCGTGTCAATGCCAACCATTCGAAATTTCAGGAAATGATTGCATTAATTTGCTTCTTTTAGCGGAATACTGGGAATCCGCGACACTTGTGAAGAAAATCGAAAAAATCATCAAAGACACAATCCCGCCGAAAGATATTCTCGAAATGTACTTGAAATTCAAAGGAACAGAATTTCCAGTCGAACGTTTAGAAAAAATTATGATCGCGTGCATGCCGATGTATATCGAGGAGCCTCTTTTCCCGACGCTTCCGTTTGAAGTTATTGATCGCGTTGTCCATGAATCTAAAGCGAAAATCTCTCCAATTCAAGTAGTAAAGCTCTGCCTCGCCGTCGCTGAATACCACGGACTAAAGTCAGTCCACCTCTTCTCACACACTTGTTTTGACGATATTCCGTCTGATGAGTTGATGGAGGTCTCTGAGATGCTCAGAAATTGCGAGGATAAGCAGCTTTCTCAGTTCTTCCAGGCCATGGGACGTCTTTTATACCAAGTTTCAAACGGCGCTGAATCTGCAACGCAATTTGAGGTCTCCTGGCGTGCAGGCGAAAGCGGAACTTGGAACCAGGCATTCGATTTCTACAGCTATGTCACAGAATACGAGAAAAAGCATTTAACAGCAGATACATCGGACGCCTCGGCCAAAAAGAACGGAGAATCAGCCACATCGACGGCCTTCCTCAAGATTGCGGCTGATAAAGGCAATTACACAGCTCAATATCAATATAGCAAATTTCTTTTCCGCAAAGCGTGCACGGCCGATGAGCGTCAGTTAGCTCTTAACTATATGATCCAATCTGCAGCTGAGAGTAACTCAGAAGCCATCACAGCTCTCAAAACTTTATATCCAATCAGCGAAGTTGCTTCTAACATGAAAATCTACGTTTATTCAACAATGACACTTCAGAACTTACTTCTTAACCTCAATTCAAGGAATTTCGACAACGTTAAGACAGCAATTTTCGCTTTGATCTTCGGAACAGAGCGTAATGGAATTACAGCATTGACATCGAACATACTTCGCGCGTGCGTTATCCGCCAGCGCCTTATTCCACTCTATGCAGATCTTGTTAAATATTTAATTTCAGTTGCTTCGGAAACAAACAACTACGTACTCCTCAAGGGTTCCATCTACACCAAGGTGATGGAAACGCTTCTCACAGACAAGCCAGGCGCAAAGCAGTTCGCTTTAATGAGATTCCTTTATCTCTGCATGCGCAAGGGCATCTACAAGACAGATGAATTCGCAGAATCAATTTCCACATTCATGCGCGAGCAGAAACACTTAGTTTACTCAAATCTTATTATTTTCTATTATTTCGCTCCTCTCCTCGAAGCTTGCGAGAAGGATCTCTATAAGCAGATGTACCTCACACGTTTCGACGGTGGACTGGGCTGCCTCGACAAGATGATCCAAGATTTCAAGGATAACATCGTCATGTTGAGATTAAACAGCTGGGCGAACTTCTACAAGACAAGAGACGACGCTCTCTACGCAACAGACCTCGGTTACGCGATCGCATACGACGATCTCGCGAAATTCCAGAAATTAACATCCACGGAAGGATTCGACTTCAAGCAGAAAATTATCAACGATGTTTATGACTTAAGAATCCCAGGAACAGAGAAAGTCACACTCCTCCAGTACGCCTGCCTTCAGGGCTCACAGATCATCTTCACATATCTCCTCCAGCGCGGTCTCGTTAAGACAAGCGGAATGGACAACATAACAATCATCTGCGCTGTCGTCGGTGGCAAGGACTTCATACAGAACTTCATTGTCAACCAGATGAAGAACAAGAACGAGCTCTTCAGGGTTGCCGCGAGTTATCAGAACGTTGACGTCCTCTCACGGATGTTCAAGCCACAGTTCGACTTCTCTAGCGTCGATGAGTACGGAAGAACAGCTTTGCACCACGCGACACAAGCTGGTCTTCCAGATGTCGTCAAGATCCTTCTCAGCCTCGACGGAATGGACCTCAACAGGAAGGATAAGGACGGAATGACGGCACTCCACATTGCGGCAAAGAACAACGATCTCGACATCGTGAAGATTCTGTCCGTCTGCCGCGGAATTGCTCTCGACTGCCGTACAAACAACAACGAGTTGCCATTCGACTTAGCGGAATCACCAGATGTTAAGGCTATCCTCAAGAAGAAGTAATTTCTTCTAATTTTTTTATATTTTTGATTGATTGATAATAATAAATGATTTATGAAATTTGTCTTATTACATAAATTACATAAAAAGATGTTTATTTTATTGAAACTAAAAATAAATTACATGATATACAATAATAAAAATCAAACAAAAATAAAAAATATCAATTACCGAGAACTCCTGTTGCTTCAATCTGGTGGAATATGTCTTTGAGCATTGCAGCTGTTTCAGCAGATAATGTGGATCCACGTGTTGAATGAGGAGAAAGTTCGTCATTGATTATCTCGGCAATCTTCATATTAAACATTCCTTCAGTCCTCTTGAAGACGTAAATAATGAACTGAGCCTCAAGATTAGTGTCGTTGCCTGAGTCCATCTTAAGCGGGAGAACAGAGAGGATGGCATCAGCGACTTCGATGTTGAATACATCAGGGATAATATTAAGGACAATGTGCATAATCGCGACTGTTACGTAATGCGTCAATTTCCTTCCAGCAACGGAGTCAACGAGAGGCGATGTGACAGCATTTAATAGTGCTTCAAATGATGGATGTGCGAGAGGAGTAAAGAACGCGCGATCAGAGATACTGATGTCTTTGATAAATACAGCTGATGATATTGTTTCGAGATTGGAAACTCTTTCATTTTGCAAAGAGAGAATTTGCTGCTTGAATGCATCATCGAACTGCGAAGGAGCTGCTGCAACAGTAAAACTGATGACACAAAGAGCAACATTGAAGTGTGCTTTCGATTCGCTTGTTACAGACATCATTTGTTGTGCAAAGATCCTCAAATTAGCAAAATCTGTCTTTGCGAGGTGATTGCAAATTGATTTGATCAATAACACGAATTCATCGCAACCTCTGCATTCGCCCATCTCGATAATGAAGCCACAGAAGTGTGATAAAACATTCATAAGCAATTCTGGATTGTAAGGAGAAGCGTAGGCATCAAGAATAGTTCTGATTGCACGCGCACTAACGAAATTAACGTCAGACTCCATCGCACTGATGTCATCGCCAACTGCAAC
Organism: Trichomonas tenax; assembly: GCA_023091735.1. NCBI lineage: Eukaryota > Parabasalia > Trichomonadida > Trichomonadidae > Trichomonas > Trichomonas tenax. Next base: position 17,733 of record JALKBU010000159.1, read on the forward strand.
TGTTACTAATCTCTCGGTCATTTCCGGTGACTGCAGAGAGAACTTTCTCACTCCTTCTGATAAAAGAATCACGGCTTCACACGCAATCATTTGGCAATTCGGAGTGAAAGATCGACGCATCATTGCACACGCTCCAATAACATCTTCGAAATTCTGTGTGAATGTCTCGACTTTTGTCAATATTGCACGAACAAGAATGCTGAGAACGAAAGCTCTCTTCTTATATTTGATCTCGAAGATGTCATCATCGCTGTTCTCGCTGATTGGCTTTTCGTAGACTTCTTTAAATTGAGCATCGAGATCGACCACAGCAATCGACTTCAAGAAGTTCACAGCTTCTTCAGACCACTCCGGAAGGAACTGCGGTGCGTGTTCTGATAGTGCAGCAAGCGCAGATAAGCACGCAAGTTCGAATTTGGAACTCTGAGGTGTGGAAAGACTCATTGTAAGGAATTCTATCAGTTGTCCGCATTGTGAAATAATTTCACTGTTCTTTGTGAGTATTAACTGTTCAATGCAACGAACAGCTTCGACTTTGTATGGAATATCATCTCCTGATTCATCAGATTCTGTCTGAATGAATGTCGTAATGAACTCAAAAATATTTTGGAAGAATTCTTCAACTTTTTCTCTTCCGTGCGCGATGACGGCTGCTAAAAGTGGAATAGCATGAAGCTGAAGCGTTGGATTGTTTGTCTGGAGCAGATCGTGCGCAATCTGGAAGACATCTGCGAAAATTGCAGAAGTTTCAGGCAATGCATTAACAATTGAAGTCAACGCAATAATAAAAACTTCGGTTGGATTGGATTGAACAATCGGCATGAATTTAACAACAAGGGATTGTGTTGCATCATCAGCGTTCTGCTTTAATGTGGGCTCAAACTCTGTCATCGCTGAAGCAACTTTCTCGATAATCGTGAGAACTTCTGTATCAAGACACGCGGCGAAAAATTCTGTGATGTCGTGCGCTTTGTCTTCATAGAATTGGCACGATCTCTCGTGTGTCGCAAGAAGAGCAGCGAGGAATGCGTATTTACCCTTTTCTGTGTCAGCAACTTCAAGGCTGAAATTCCAAAGAACTTTGAGAAATTCTTCTTTGTAAATTACTTCAGACATTGCGATTTCGAACTTCTGGACTAAGCTGGGAGATAGTTCATCAGCTGGTTCGTAGAAATACATGATAAGATCGTATGTTATCTGAACAAATTGTTGATAAAATTCATCTCCTTCGAAATATTTTTGAAAACTAAAGCCGAGCGCGTTGATTATGATGTAAAGGTACTGAAGCAGCTGTGGATTGTGATCTTGACTCATAAAATATCCCATGCATCGCTCATAAAGAGAAATTGGATCGCAAAGCGAAGGTAAGTCGTCGAGGATGCTATCCATTGTGTTCACGTACTGTGCAATGTTTGCTTCATTTGGATAACATATATCGAGCAATTGCAGAATTAAATCCCACAAATCTGAAATTTCGTTAATAAGTGCGAATCGAGCACAGTTGTACATCGTATTGAATGTTTCAAGACGTATCTGGAGATTGTCGTGATTAAAACCGCGTTGAAATAATAATATTAAAACGTTTTCTACTTCTGGAGGCGTTTCATACTTTTTATCTGTGCATATTAGTTGAGTAAGACTCAATGCGATCTCAATATTTCCTGTATTCGTTTGTTCGAAAATTATCGGCATAATATTCATAATATAAACTGGATTGAGATAACTCTGTATGGAATCAACTAAATCTCGGCGAATTAATATTGATTGTTGAGTAAGAATCAATTGAATAACGATCTGAAATATATTATTTTGATCTTGGTCACTAAAATTTGCCCAATTCGCTTGAAGTGCCTGCTTTAGTATAATAACGGCAAATCTCTTCATAATTTCGTCTTGATTATTTTGAATAATTGAAACAAAAATATCAATAGAATTCGGCTGACTCGAGAATTCCCTCAGCCACTGACTGGAGGACTCTATTTCGTCTCCATTTGAGCCACGAAGCTTCTGGAAGCACTGAAGCACTTGAAAAATCAGAGGATTATCCATTGATTTTTATAAAAAAATAAAATTGATTAGAAAATTATCGTCAACTTTCAAATTTTAGCAACTCTCTATAACCTATACTGCACGTTTTTCGAAAATTTTTCAATATAAAATAATTTTTTCCAATTATTTCGTATTTTTCCTTTTTTCATTCTTATCTCAATGAATATTGGACTTATTTTCATTCTAAATAAATAAAATCAGAAAACAATATTCAAAATATAAATCTACCATATAATAAGCTATGCAAAATTCAATTTTCAAAAATAATGTTCTCATTTAAAAGCAGACTTTTCGCACATCATCAGAGCTCTTCAAAAGAAATTGTTTCATTGTATAAATGTACATGAATTTGTTTGTATATTTATTCTGAAAAACCAAAATCTACACACTTAAGTTATTTACACTTGGAAGCAATCTGTACAGGGATGGTGTAATATCGTCATTTTGTTAGTTTCGGCCTTACTGTGATAATTTTTTATTAGTTGCCTGTTAAGTGGTTGCAAGCGCGGAATTGGCCAAAGTGACAACAGCTGAATTCCGTCGGACCCGTAAAACGTAAAAGTCAGAAGTTTCCTGTTAAATTTTGGAGAATTAATTAAACCAACACCAAAAATGACTGGATATCGATTGTTTTCCACACACCCATATCCCACTTTCCACACCAGTTATAGCCATTTTTACTGGTTTTAATTCCAATTTCATTTCAATTTATTGAGGACAAAAGTACGATGCGAGGTTGGAGATATAGTCATATTTCGACTCCCTGAGGTCCATTGCGTCGCAAAAACAACATCTTTTGGAGTATTTTTCAGCTTATCTTACTGGTATCAAAACTAGATTTTGGTCTAAAAATACTCCAAAAGATGTTTATAACATGTGACAGACAATATTTAATTTTGTGTTTGAAAATTTTCCAAATTTCTTTTTCGATTTTTCATGAAAAATTAGCGATAAACTATACAGAGAATCCAAAAACAGTAAAATTTCAAAATTATATGAATTTGGTCTATTGTCTCAATTCATTTTTTATTTCAAATGTCTCTTTCTCTCGACATCATTCGTCAGCTTCCAAAGGCAGAACTCCACTGCCACCTCGATGGCTTCTGCCGCCCATCCACGATCATCGAGCTCGCCCACGAGCAAGGTGTTAAGCTTCCAACAGAAGATATCAACGAGCTCTCTAAGATCTTGACAGCTCCTCCGGACTGCCCGGACCTCGTCACCTACTTGAGATGCTTTGACGCACCACTCGACGTCATGCAGTACCAATATGCGATCACAAGGATCTTCTACGAGGCCTGCGAGGACGCCGTTAAGGATGGAATCACATACCTCGAGCTTAGGTATGCTCCAGCACTCCACACACGCAAAGGACTCAGCTACACACAGATCCTTCAAGCAGCCGTCGACGGCGTTCACATGGCCCAGCAGAGACTCCCGATCACAGTCAGGATCATCTGCTGCATCATGAGAATGATGTCACCGGAGGTCTCAAAGGAAGTCGCTGACGTTGCTTGGAGATTTAGAAACTCTGGTGTTGTCGCTTTCGACCTCGCTGGTCCAGAGAACGGCTTCCCACCGCACAAGCATCTCGAGGCTTTCCACACAATGCGCCAGAAGGCTGTCGGTGTCACAATTCACGCTGGTGAAGCGTTCGGCGCTAAGTCTATCGAGCTCGCTCTCGGATGCAACGCCACACGTATCGGCCACGGCACACGCATCGTCGAAGACGAGAAAGTTCTCCAGCAGGTTATCGATCGCAGAGTCACACTCGAGTGCTGCGTTTCATCTAACCTCCAGACGAAGGCTGTTACAAACATCGACGACCACCCAATCAAGAAGCTCTTCGATCGCGGCGTTATCACAGTCCCATGTACAGATAATCCAACAGTTTCCGGTGTTACACTCTCTGGTGAGTACTTCCTCCTCCAGAACAAGTTCGGATTCAACGTTGAGGAGCTTGTCCGCATGATGGACTACGGTTTCCGCTCTGCTTTCGTCGATGAGACTTTAAAGCGCCGTCTCAGAATCGAGGCCATCACAAAGACACTCAAAGTCTTTACAGAGAACCACATCGACATCACACCAATCCTCAAGAACGCCTCCTACTTCACACCAATCGGTCTCAGCCTTCCAGAGCCATTCAAGTTCCCAGCGCCAGTCCCAGAGCTTACAATGGAGATCGTCAAGTCTCTCACAAAGGCAGACACAGACACACGTCTCATCGGCTCAGTCCCACTCAAGATCTTGTACAAGCACTACACACAGCTCCCAGAGAACAAGAAGATCCTCAAGTTCGCTGCCTACGAGGAGTTCGAGAAGTACCTCATGAACCCACAGGATACACACCACGAGAACGCTAAGAAGCTCGCTGTTTCCATCCTTCAGACAAAGGAGGCTCTTACAGAGGGCGCAATCGGCATTCTCGATGATGCTATCGCAGACAACGTCAAGTACGTCGAGATCACAGTTGCTCCACAGCGCCACGTCAATGGTGTCCTTAACGAGCAGGATGTTGTTGATGCCCTCAAAGAGGCTATCAAGGCCCGCGAAAGCAAGATCATCGCCAAGCTCGTCCTCTGCGTCAACATCTCTAAGGACTCTCCAGTCATCGCAATGAAGACAGCTGAACTCTGCGTCGCTAACCCATGCTGCGTCGCTGGCTTTGCTATGATTGCTCAGGAACTTACAGACGACAACTTCCACTTCTACGATGAAGTTTTCGCTTACCTCAGAAACAACTACATCTCTGTCTCCATGTTCGCTGGTGAGAAGCACCCATCTTCCGTCCAGCTCGCCATCGTCCAGGGCAACGCTCGCAGAATCGCTGGTGGCTTCAAGATCGCCGAGTCTGACTCCCTCCACGAAGTCGCTACAAACGGCATCCCAGTCCTTTGCAAGCCATCCCCAAGATTCTCATCCTCTGTTGCTCCAGTCTTCGCTGACTCCAATGTTCGCTCCCTTTACGACTTCGGTGTCCATGTCGCCTACATCTCTGTCCACGGCGCCTTCGACGGCAAGACACGCTCCGAGGAGTTGTTCCATATGTGCCAGTCACAGGGCTTCGGTGCTCTTGAGCTCATCATGATCCTTAACCACGGCTTCTGCTCAATCTTCCAGCACTACGATGACCTCAAGAAGCTCCAGAACCAGTTCTGGTACGATACAATTAAGAACCTTAAGGAGAGAGGCTTCGAGCGCTTCCTCAACCCAATTTACCATGTTTAAATATGGTAATCCAACATACAAAAAAGGTTCCATGGCTTCATAGTAAAAATACACTACTTTTCTGACTTTTAGACCGCTCAAGAAAACAAAAAAACGTAATTTTTTCTGATATGGACGAGAGTTTTTTTGATTTTAATTCAGCCAAAATTATAGAGGTATATTATGTCTATTAATATATTAATTTGTTTTTTAGAATAGTTAATTTTTGGACAGTAAAACAGGAAAAAGGCCCTAATTTTTTTTTCTGGTTTACTTTCTTGAGTTTTGCGATTTTTAACGAGTGACCCCACTATAGATCAGATCTGATCCGATAAAACATTTACGTGCCTTTCTGGGGTTCTGTTTACAGTGGTATCAATAATATCTCTGCAAACAAAGACCAAGCCGCTCATCCAATATGATTTTGCTTTAACAAACACTATCTTGTATTGGAAGATGATGGAAGCTCTTCTCTTATTTTATCTATTGTAGGTATAACTGCATGTTAATAATATAGATGTAGCCTATATTAAAACGCAAAATTTATAAATATATTAACAAAATCAATTATAATTAATACATTCATAAACAGTGTGATTATAGATTATTTTTTTAAGAATATGAGACTCTGTTTTTGTATTTTTTAAAAAGCAATAATTTAACTTATTTAGTATTTCCATTTATTTTAATAAGGAATTGGCGCTTTTCAGGGGTGCTGAGTATGTTTATAGCATTTGCTTGTCTATTTAAGTTGAGTATCTCAATGAGATTTCATCTAATTGTGAAATATATTTTAATTGTCAAAGATTGTCAGCAAATAATCGTACAAATCGAATTAATGATGTAGAGATGTATTTAATTTAAAATAAAGTGCACCCCATTCTTTTCGTTGAATTACACACAAATTTCATTGAAAAATCTGATTCTCAAAATTGTTAACATGACGTAGGGACTTTCAATTAAAGTCTTAGTTATGGAAAGGTGTTCCACAAACCGATTGCAACAATAAAAATATTACCATTATGTTTCAATATGTATGCAGAATAATATGGCCAAGAATGAAGGAGATATATCGATATTTTATGAAAAATTATGAATTGATGGCAAAAATCAAAATTATCAGATTTGTGATATAACCAATCTGCTATAATTTGGATTGGCAATAATAAAAGACAAAAATAAGTCGATATATTTTTTTGAAAATGATTTTTTTTTGAAAAATCCATTTTTAATCTAATACATCAATATGATTACATATGCAAGGCCGATTTATAATGTCAAAAAGCTCCAAAGCGATACTTTTTGTTAAAATTTTCTAAAATAGCTGGAAATAATATATAGAATATAATAAACTAATAATATTTTTCACCACCCAATCAAAAAATAAAGCATTCAAAATTTCTTTAATGAATCATACTCACCAACATGTTTTGTGCATTATTTTGGAAAATACGTTTTCAAGTTTCTCAAATTTTTTGTAAAGTTCACGATCCTTTTTTTGTGTTCATTATTAGATAATAAATCTTGAATTATCAATATTCTATATATATTGCTAAATTAGCATTGCCATTATGTAAATGTTATTTTATATAGTTCAGCCAATTCACTAAAAGTGACAATAATCATGATATTTCTCACATTACTTGGTGTTGTTCAACAAGCACAGCCTCTGCGCACGCCAGAACCGACTGTTGCCAATCTGACGCTCACCCAGAAGACTAACAAGTCAATCTCTCTTAATAATACGAAAAAAAAAGATGAATGCAGAGTGAAATGCCACAAACTGGCCACATGCTCGTGGCCTGATATATGTGACTGTCCGCCTGGTTATGAAGGTGACGGCGTTTATGAATGTTCGGTTCCGCGACCACGCGCATATAGAGCCAAATTGATCACATATAGCAACAAAACAAGGCACATAGATGTCCAATATACAGGTGTTCTGGCGAATTTTCAGCCGAATATCACTTATTGTAAAATCGGAGGAAAAATATCAAAAGCTATTATCTCAGAATATCAACACGTGGTGTGCGATGGCACAAATGCATACACTGGCGTAGATATTGGTTTGGCATTCGAAGAAGGAAATTTTGGAGATGTAACTCTTCTCGATTTTAAGAAAATTTTCGCAGAAATTATCATATTTAGTGGCCTACTCGTATTCATTGTTTTGATATATTTAATGCAGAAGAAGAAAGAAGAAAAAATCAACAGAAATAATGACGATGTTCCTCTTGTTAATAACATCGAAAAGATATGACATTCACTGCTACTATAGCAAACTGTTTGTTTGATAGAAATTAAAATTATTTATTTGATATAAATTCATATTTTCTTTGCAGCAAACATTGGAATGATATCACAATGCAAAAACATAAGCAACACAATTATTGTTGTAATGAATCTAGTATTGAGGATTTTATGAGATCAGGTGTTGTGTTATAAATTAATTTTGGGAAATAATTTCAAAAATTGACGCGTAAATTTGTTTACTCGACAAATATCAATAACGCATTTTTCCTAATTAAGGGGGTGACACCAATAATAAAAATTAATGCAATCTTCAGCAGAAGCCAAGAAAGCATTTAAACATTGCTGCAATGGCTCGGAGGAGTCATTCATGGCCTTAGTGCCTGGCAGTGTTAACATAAATTTCCAAATTCCGACAAGTGAATTCAATAGATTATTCCTAGAAAATCCATCTTTCCTCCACTGTGCTGCTGCACACGGAAAAGATAAGATGGCGGCGCTTCTAATCAATTTAGGCATAAATTTAGATCTTCGTGATGGAAAAGGACGAACCGCAGCCGCTTTGGCCTGTTATTACGACAACCCGCGCACTCTCGAAGTCATATTACAGGGTGGTGCCGATCCATTTATAAACGATTACAACGGATACGCTCCAATTCACTGGGCAGTATGGAAAAACAGCATTGATTGCATAAAACTGTTACTAAACTATGGAGCTGATCCATGCGCACATAATTTCGCGCTCAGAGAGCCAATTCACATTGCTGCACGTCAAGGATTTGTTCCACTTCTCGAATTTTTGCTTTCTAAAGGTGCAAACATCAATGCGCAAACTATAGACGGCCGTACACCTCTCTATGAGGCAACATGTGCGACAGATGATGCATCAAAGGCTCAAGGAAGAGTTGAAACTGTTGAATTTCTTCTTAATCACGGAGCAGATGCTTCGATGCCTGATTTGATAGGGCGATCTCCTCTTCACTGGGCAGCGTTCTACGGGCATCTCAAAGTGACGCAGCTTCTTCTCGAACACAACGCTGATGTTACAATGGCCGATGACGAAGGTGTGTGCGCAATTCATTTAGCTTGTTTGTCATGCGTTCTCGATCTTGTTGCAGCACTCACCAATGCTGGTGCTGACCTCAACTGCAGTGATAAACACATGAGAGTTCCCCTGCATTATGCAGGCAAAGCTGGTTCTCTAGCTGTCGTTAAATACCTTCTGGCGAGACATGTTAAGACCGGAATTGCTGATGATAATGGAGACCTTCCTATTATGGTTGTCGACCCACAGAACACAGAAATCATTGAAGAAATTCAACGACACTCAGACCAATCGAAGCAGTTCATGGCAAAGATTCAACCGAAAGCAGCGTACAACACTTCTTTCAGAAATTAATTTTTTTATATTATAATATACAGCGTGTTTGTAAATTTCTCGATAGAGTCTTCACAGCTTCATGGACTATTATGCGTTTATGGAGCTTGTTTCTTTTTCTTTAATTTAATGTTTGAACTTTTCTTAAATGATGAAATAAAAAACTATTGATTTTTTTTAAAAGATAAGAATTGAATGATACTGATTTTCTAGGGTGATGAACAATTTCAAGGGTTCATAATTTATTTAGATCAAACTCGTTTTGTCGTCTCCATTTTGCGAGAAAAATCAATCGCATTGAACATCGAAATTACTTTAATTAATTTTATGATATGAAGAGTATCTTTTGCTATAAAGTCATGAAATTAAAGATCGAATTTATTAAATTACAAGTTAATATTGAGTGAGTAACCAAAAGTAACAGGATTGAAAGAGTTGAGAGCGTTAGTTTGTGATCGAATTTTAACTTCAAGCCATGGGCGTGGTGAAAACTTCGCCATCATCTTTATAAGTCCGTCCTGAGAGCAGTAGCATGTAAAATCAGCTTTTCTAGGAAGATGCATTCCAACTTCTAATGTTGGCTGTTGCTTTAAGTCAGCGTATGCCATAAAACCGATTGTTCCGAGCTTGAACCGACTTGTTCCTCCAATAGTCAGTGACTTCTGGAGAATATCAATTAACGAAAAGATTCCTTTAGTTTTTGTTCCTTTAATGATACCAACTTGGAGCTTATTCGCTGTTAATTGGGCAATGTCAGCTGATACACAGCAGAGAGCGCCGTTTTGATGAAGAGCTGAAGCAGTTAACTTTGCGTTATTTTCTGTGACTGAGCCATTCAGTGTTGCTTCGAAAGTTGACGATTTGAAAGCACAGAGAGTGAGTATTGAGTTTGATTTTGAAATCCCAACCGCTATTTTCGCAGATATTGGATGAGAATCAATAATACCTGCAATTGCGACGCTTCCATCGTTAAAAATCGGTTGTCTCATGTATACTGTTGGTGAGAACTTGCGTGTTGAAACGTCAGCTTCAACTTTGAAATCTTTCTTGATATTTTGTCGAACGGAGAAAAATGCAGAAGCATTGGATTCCATTAAAGCGAAACATGAAGTGTTGTTGTGATTGATTTTGGTCGAAATTTTTGCATCAATTGAATCATTATTTTCGATTAAAGTGAGAATCGCGTTATATTTCTCCCTTTTGACGTTAAACGAGAGCGAATTTACGTCGTTTACAAGTAAATGATCGAAGATTCGCTTTTGTAGTTTACGCAAAGGTTCAAATTCCATTTTTTATTTTCACTCCCTTCATATTTTTCTCGACCCTACAAAAACTTTATTTAAAGAATTTGAACATAATAGTATAAATAAGAGCCCAAAAAAGTAATATATTTCATTTTGATTCTCGATGTAGACATCACTAGTAGAGTATGCTATAGTTATTTCAAAATAATTATAAGTTTTTGTTATCTTTTCATATATTTCTGTAAATAAGATATATTGCCTATCTGTATACCATACTTAGCTTATCAATGCTCCATTATGAAATTATTTTTTGTTCGAAACTAATATACCAATGACCTATATCAAGATAAGATACACTGCTCATGTTTATGTTATATTTAGCTTGTAATTGCTCAAATATGAAATTTCAAATTTTCTTAATCATTATAGAAATGAACAGTTCTACACATGGTTGTATTATATTTGGATCACCAATGTTCAAATATGAAATGTTAAATTTAGATAAATATTTTAAAGAGCAATATTGATAATATTCAAGATTTACCATAAATATGTATATGGAATGAATAAATCCAAAGCAAAAATCATCTGACCGGAAAATGAACAGAGTCTGTTTGATTAATTTTTGCAAAAAATAATGTATGATCAGTGGATTCCTGCAGAACCAGTAGATCGCCTTCGTGAGGGCCTTCCAAACCTCAGACATGGCTCAATCAATCAGCATCCTCTCGAAAAAGCTATGCTTGAAAATCAAAAAGTCGCTGAGAAAAACGAATATAACACAATAGCAGCAATTTACGGTAAAGGTTTCGCAAATCATATCAAAATGGAGCGCAAAATCATAAAGAATGCAAATACAGCTTATAGGACACACGAGCGCCCAACAACTCTCGGAATGGAAATTGCAACTGGCGATATTGATGATATTGAGTTATGCCACATGTTCGCTCCTAATGGACAGAGAGCGGATATCGAATTCGACCCACATGAAATTCAGGAAATTCGTCTTAAGCTTTACAAATAAAATCGATTCTTTTTGTATAACAAATGAAATACCTCTTCGTAATATACACAACCTACAACACCAAAATTTATAATATTATTTTATAATATCAATCCAAAATTATTATGTTTTTAGATATAACATATATATCAATACAATATAACATAAAAAGCATTTTTATTTATAGTGATTGATATTTAGAGTTCAATATTGATAATTTGATAAAATTATTGATTTGAAGACTAGAGTTTCGAATATGAGTATTGAGGGTTAAAGTGAATTTATTGGTAGTGAGAATTTCAGAAATTAGAAAAAAGAAACTAGAATTTGTCATGATTTAAATAAATATAGCAAAATTAGAGTAAATTTTTATTGTAATTGATATAAGCTGCAAATAAAGCTTTATTAACTGCTTTTCCCGTCATGAATTCATTAGGTTTTAAATTCTTCAACATAAATATCGTCATATTTCTTAGATTACATAGCAAATAAATCGGCAAATCTCAAGAAGAATATCGGGCAAACTTTGAATGAATAATATATATGTTTAGAGCAAAAACATCAACACATCATTTGGAATATGTCGGATTTGATTTTACATGTCAAAATTAAATTTCGACCGTTAACTCCTTTTTATCACACTCTAAGAAGGAAAATAGAATGTACAATTTTGATAAAATTTGCCAAAATCTAGTTTTCGAAATGTCAATGTCTGATCTTTTCATTTACCGATAACATGTTGTTTTGGCCCCGTGGCCATCCTCACCCCAAGAAGTGGGAGGGAAAGTCGAACGTAAGCCAGGCATAAAAACAAATATTCGAAGAAATGAACTATTAACAAATCGCATAAACTCAACAAAATGTTATAAAATACGATTCATTCTAATCTCTACTAAAAATTACATATATGTTACCTTTGCAATTTTTCTCTATTACTCACAGATAAAGATATATTGATCAAAGAATGTTCATTTTAGAAAAACAGCATTTTCTCGAAATTTACTCGATTAATCACCAATTTTTATTTGGTAAAGCAGTTAAATATATACAACCCAGTTGATATCGAAAAGGTCCCGAGAAATCTAATTATATATAAAGAATATTTTTTTCAGTGTAAAATGAAAATGTCAAAAATCATAATGTCACTTTTGATGTTTTAAAATAACGAGGAAATTTAAAAAAAAAAATCATTTGAATGTCCGAAGAAACAACGCCAAAAAGGCCTATGACAGTGACGTTCAATGTAGACTACAACAGAAACCCCATGCGCGCAAGCACGAGCACGTATAACTCTCTAGCTTCTGAAAATTCGGCATTACGTCCTCAATCACGCAAAACTACTGCAAATCTTAAGACAGCGGATCTTTCACACATGTCAGACTCGAAAATAGTCCCAAATGTACCGACGTTCATTCCTAAAGAGTTCGCCAGAGAAGTGCAAACTCCAATTCCGCTAAAAGAAGGAAAATCAACACACGACGCAGACAACAACCAATGGCTGACACCTGTCTTTCCGTCACCTGAGCCTACAGACACCCGCCAAGAGGTTGAAAATCTCGGTCATTGGCTAAATTCCGTTTTAGAGAAGAATCAAAAAGAGACGAAAGACCCAATTGAGCTTGCCACTAATGCCAGACACTGGTTTACTATCGCCTACGAAGAGTTATGTCGCCAAGTTTCTGCTGAATCACCTGAAGGATCAACATTATTACTTTCTATATGGAAAAGATATCAAGAACTCTTTGCAAGAGTTGTGCAGCTCCACCAGGAGGAGAAAACATACTTAGTTAACTGCCACAAAGAACGTACACAGGCATTAAAAACACAAGTCGATCAAACGCAAGCGAAACTCAAACAAATTACACAGCAATATCGCGATGATCAAGAAAGATGGTCAAATTCACGAGAAAGAGACGAAACAAAATTCGCAAATATGAGAAAGAAATTAGATTTACAAGTCAAGAATAAAAGGTCTCTGCACATGCAAATCAAGACACTCAGAGAGCAGATAGAGAGTGGAAAGCCCGTCGAGTTTCCTCCATCACCACAGCCCGAAGAAGTCGAAGAAAAGAAGCAAGAAGATAATTTCACGAATCAACAAGTTTCTGATAAAGCACACAACATGCGCCAAAAGCTGAAGAAAGACAAACCATATCTTTACGATACAATCGGCGCTTTAGACGACATAACGAGAATCGCTGATCAAGATCGACAACCTTCAATGCACACTCGCGAATTGTTCCCTTCGATTTTGCATGATTTGCCACCGATTCGAGCACCAAAAATCAGATCTTTGAAGTGGATGATGGCTGCATTGAGTCATTTCTACTCATTGAGATTAACAAATCTTTGCTCAAAGCGTCCTGATGTTAAATGGACACCAAACAGACAACATTTTGCTGAAGATATTTATCACCACTTGATTTCATTGTTTGGTTCTCCTCTCGAAGCCGCCGAGACTTTCTTCGATCTTGTTGAAACAGCAAAACAAAACTCAAGTTCTGGCAACAGACGCTGCAGGCTTTTCCTCCAATTCATCGATGCCCAGGCTCCATACAGAGATTCCGTTTATCTTGATTTCTACTGCTTCTGTCTCGGCAACTTCTTAATCACAAATACACAACAAACACTCCTCTTCCAGGACAACTTCGAAGATATATCCAATCCTGTTTTATCTCCATGCACTGGATCAATTGCCATCGATCTCGCGAAGAAGATCCTTTACAGCATCTCAGAAGGTGTTACAACCGAAGGATACTTGAACAACATGAAGGAGGAACTGAAGATCGTCGACGATGATGAGTTCACAATCTCAGAAGATGTTCTTCTCGATTATCTCGTCAACTGCTTCGCGACGGAAGAGAACAGAATGATGGATCAGCTCCACGAGCAGTATGACATGGACGCTGGTCAATACGGAGGCATTGCTACTCTTGGGCAGTTCCAAACTCTTGCGATGTTCTCATCGAAGAAACTCGATTCACGTGGATATTTAGAAATGATGCGCGAAACGCTTCAAAAGACTCTTTCAAAGAAGATTTCTTTCCAGGATCTCGTTGATGCAATGCACAGACACTCGATGTTGGTTCCAATATCATTTGAAAGAGTTGATTACGATTGCGATAATCATCTTGACGATATTTTCGGTTTCATGAAAGAAGAGTACAAATTCCATCAGCCAGAGCTCGAAGCCAAACTCGAAAGAGCAAGAAAGACCGACGACAGCTTGTTCAAACAGCTCAACGCCGCTAAATCTAAATTCGAACAAGTCGTTGAATCGAAGAGATCAGGTTTGTTCACAGAAGATGCACAAAGAGAACTCTATGAGAAACTTAGATCGACAAGTCTCGAATAATTTTATATTATATTTTTTTTGTTTTAAATTTGTCTTTTTGTTTTGATATATGTACAGTATTTTATTTTATTAAGCTCTCGCTTACAGAAGATTATGATTAATATCTTTATATCAATTTTGCGAACTGCATTTCAGGAGAGCGTTCTTATTCAAAAATTCTCGTTTACAATTCAATTATTATGATGTCACTGTTCCTATATAGGTATTAAAACAACAATGAACAAAGAAATTCTTGAATTGGTGTTGAATCTCATACGGTTTCCACAGAGATTAATAATAACAAGATTTTTAATCCGATTGTGCATATATTTTTATAATCAATTTTGTGTCATAAATACAGTGATTAGCAAATCCCACATCCAACTATGTAATATGTAATTGCCGACTATTTGTAACATATCTCACTCAGTGTCACATCCTATTTAAAACAACAAAGATTTATGAGATTAGTTGTTTTAAGTTGACACAATCTTCATTTGATACAAAGCAGAATACATCACAAACATCAACTTTATTCATACAAACACAAATGAATGTTGAAAAATAGGGTTATTTTTTCCAAGTTTCCCAGCACTCGTGGTCTTTGCACGCTTCGTCCCACAGATCAAAACAGTGCTGATTCAGGTGGTAAGAACCGCATCCGTAGTAAGAGACTCCTTCGCGACCGCATTTCCATGGCTTCTTGCATACGAAGTGGACAACTTTGACTCTGCCTTCGCTGTACGCGATTTCAAATGAACTATCTTTAAGTCTTGGCGCATTGTAATTGAACGGAGAGGATTAAATTTTTTGAAGAACGCATTGATGAATCTTTGGTCACCCGGCGGATGGCGCATCCACGGTTTACCTGATTCCGTCAGCATTCTCTGATAAGTTGTAATATTGGGCACCAAAACTAAAACTCCGGTGTTGCAGATCTGTGGAGGGTTGATATCAGGTACACACGATAGCTCTTGTCTGCCGAAAAGATCTCCAATCGATTGCGTGACAATAATGTCGGAATCTAAATAAACGAGTTTTTCGAATTATGTAAAAGTCCATAGTTCCAATTTCATCCATGACCGCCTGTACCAGTAGTGAGGCTTTGTCTCTCTCACTTCAACAATAGTCCACCACTGAGACAATATTCGCCGCCACAGCTCATTGACGTCGTATGTGACTAAGCAGAGATAAGAATAGTTGTCTCTGTGGTACTTTCAAAGCGTGTGGCCAAGAACGACGGCGACCATGCAAAAAGCTGGACTCATGACTGTTGCAAAGGCGATTTTTGAATGGTTTCCTATTCTTTTTCGTGAAGAAATGGAGATTGTCTGCGGTTTTAAGTAAAAATATAAACTAAGAAGAGCCAAGAGCCAAGGAACAAAGTCGTAGATCTTGATCTTCATTTATCAATAATAACAATGTATGAATGAACATCGTCGGTCTTCTTTTCTATTTGCATTGATCTATTTTTTTTTAAATATAGGAAACAAATCAAAATATATTTTTAAAATTTCTAATTCTTCATTGAGTACTCAAGTTTGTTGTATCTCTGTTTGACATCGATTTCACACCAATAACAAAACAATATCATTTACTGATTTAAAAAATATTCGAAATTCAAATATGTAAAATCTCATTGACTCAATTATTCTATCAATAACTGTGGATAATGGCCTATTGAATAGCACAAAGAATTCTTTCAAATTCCTTTTCAGTTTATCGAATAACAAAAAAGCAAGAATATCCTCACATTATGCTGGTGATATCGATATTGATGAAAGTAGCTGAAGAATGTGCTGTGGATTCGCTCGTCGAAACTGATATTTCATATTCAGTTATATAATGATCATATTGCTGAACATTCAGTTGATAAATATCATGTTTTCAGGGACGAATTTATGTTTTATAATTCTTCAAAATCATTATTTCTAAATGTTTCTCTTTTCAATATTTTTCCAAATTACAAAATCGAAAATTTACAAAAGATACGAAAGAATTCCAGTCGCAGGAATCAAAGCCAATCCTCGAATGAACCCTCTCCAAACTTACAGATTTGACTCAATTCCTTTATGTTTCACTTTAAGTTCATACGAAAACACCAAATATTTGAGGAATTTCCCTATTCCAACATCAAATACATCATTCCAGATACGTTTTTTAGTGCCAAATACAGACGAAAAATTATGTGATTCTGAAATAACGGCAAAGGATTTCATAAAACTCGATAAACTTATCAAAGAAGAATTTATATACGAAATGAGAATCATTGACATTCCTGTTTGGGGCCGTCTCGGCACAGTTAACAATAATTATTCGATTTTATTTACCCACATCGATTTCGTGATCAAACACAGAGATTCGAAGATCGTTGACATATCACTGAACTGTTCGAAGCCTATTGTTTTAAGTGAGTCTCCAAAACTTGGATTTACTTATTCTGTTGTATGGCTTGGCTCTAATTTGCCATATATGGACAGATTCCAGCGCTACATCGATTATAAGTACTTCTCATCTGATATAAGATACAATGGAATCGTTTTGTCGATTTTCCAATGTTTCTTCATGTGTGTGTTCATGTTTTATATTATACAGAGATATATGAAGCCAAAAGGTGCGAATGCAAGTGCCGATGGCACAGAGCTCTTTGCGGAGAATCTTGTGCTTGATAAAGGATGGTTTGCCGTGCATGGTGATGTATTTAGACCTCCAAGTTCATCAGCTGCAGCAATCGCAATCATAAGTATGGGAATACATGTTTATTTTGCGTTCAATTCATATATATTAACTAGGTTTGTCATCAGAATGTTTTACAACTACAAGTACCAATATTATCTGTTTATGGCTGTTTTCCTCGCATGCTCCTATTTTTGTGGAATTAAAATATCTTCTATGCATCAAAATTGGCAAATCTCTAATTGGATATACAGCTGCATGACGATTTGCTTAGTACTTCCAACAGCATATCTATTATTCAAGACTCTATTCTGGGTAACAAATGCTCATTATGGTGCAAAAGAAGCAAATGAATATACAAACGGACTTATCACATTCTTTTTGATGTTGTTATCCATTCCAGTTGCAATAATTTCAGGAATGAATTCACAATTTAACGAAACTTACGATGACGATGATATGCCCGCATCAGCCATCAAGAGAAGAATACCGCACACTCCCTTTTATGTTAGTATTCCTTTCCTGGGACTCATTATTGGCTTCGTTGGATGGTCATCGATTGCAATGGAAGTTCCTCATATGTTAGCGGCAATTTGGAAGAACAAGTTATACTGCTACTGGATATACATCATAATATTATCACTTGTTTCTTCTATTTCAGTTGCTGCAATCACAATAATTTGTGTTTATTTCAGATTGGCGAAAGAGAACTATAACTGGCAGTGGATGTCTATCATATCACCTGCTTTCACAGGCTTTTACGTTTTTGCACAGTGTTTGTTGTATTATGAAAAATTACACGTGAAAAAAGATAAAGCACTCAGAGCTCATTTTATATTAGTTTCTGTAGCTATATCAGCAGGTGTTGGCATTGCTTATTCGTTTGTAGGATTCATCGCATCAGACTTTTTCGTGAAACAAGTATACAAGACTCACAAAGCTGACTAATATCATTGTTTGTTAATAAAGATATCTCACCCATGTGTATAAGTAACTTATCATTAGATTGATTTTAATATCAAAATATCAAGAACAAAAAATTAATATTATGGACTAATTCTTTAATACCATTAAAGTCCTTCAAGGAATGCATTTATTTTTCATATTGTTATTTAATTAATATCATATACATGAAGCTGCGGAAAACAAAAAAGAGGGATGAGAAAATACCAAAAACAATCTTGAAAATATACGGATAACTTTTTTGATATATTTAGGTGTTATATTATGTATAGATGCTATATATCATAAAATTTTTCAAAAATCAAATTTGACGTATAATTGATCAATAAAATATGAAATAAAGCCCCAATTCTCTAAAAAATGGAAAATTCGGATACTATAGAATATTGTGATGGTATTTATTGGAAGAAATAAAAATGAAAAAAAAAATCTTTTTTAAGCAGTTCTATACCAAGCATACACAGTAATGTACGGTGGCATGTAATCTTTTCCAGAACCTATGTTAGAAGCATTGCCACTAACGTTATGTGAGCGATTTCCTGCTTCGTCTATGTTCAAATCTGTGTTATACTGTGTGGGATCGCTTGAAATATCAAATCGCGAAATTGTATATTTACTGTCACTATCGCAGCTGAAATAACCTCTGTTACTTATTGAATGTGTATGACTACCACTATTATTGGTGTTTAAATTAATATAATGGTTATGTTCTGGTAAATTAGCAACAGATATCTTTTTAGAACCGGTTTGATTACTACTATTAGCACAATACAGAAATCTATCTACGATTTGTGTCTATGTACCAAATCCTAAAGCTATACTAGGATTAGTACTATTCATAGATGTATAGATAGAACCTATTGGATATAAGTTTTGTATCATTTGAGATAACGATTTACTATTATTAAAAAATAATTGATGTATATCATTTAATCTTTGATGAACATCATAATAATATTCTTTGTCTGGATCTTATACAGAAACACTATCAGCTTTAATATTACTAAATTCTGTATGTGTATGATTAATATCAGATTTATTATTTATTATATTCTCTAAATCTTCATGTGTATGATCTTTGCTAGCTTTATTATTTAATTCTTGAATTACATTTAATATATTATCCGAATCTGGTTCTATATATATTATATCATTATTTGTAATTAGATCTGCTGTAAACGTTGGTGATTTAATTGCTGGAGCACCATCTGTTTCATATACACCAGCACCAATTTCATTTATTGAAACTTTATTAAATTTAGTATGTGTATGATTTATATCAGATTAATTATTTATTATATTTTCTAAATCTTCATGTGTATATAATGTTAATAAATCTTCATTTGCTTCATCACTTAAAATATTAGATATTACTTTACCAGATACTTCTATAGTTTTTTTGAATTTAATTATATCATTGAATTCAAAGTTATTATTTAGTAAACTAATCAAATAAATAATATATGCTAATGAATTTCTAATGGATTCATCAATTGTACTTTCTTTAAATATAATATCAGCATTTGATATAAATGGTACGTATACTATTGTTTGTCTTGGATCAAATGTTTTATCTATATAAATCCTACGTGATGTATTACCATCAGATAATATTAAACTTATATTATCAAAACTTAATTTTTATTTTGTAAAGCAATTGCATATATACAACCCAGTTGATATCGAAAATGTCCCGAGAAATCTAATTATATATAAAAAAGAATATTTTTCAAAATTATTTTTAAGATATGGTGTTTTAGACAAAGAAATATCTTTACATTCGAAGGCAAAAAACGATATCATTTAATAAAAGTTTGGTTTATAAAAATATAAAAAAAATTCTATTCTATAAAATTATTTTGAGCCGAAAGAAGACATATTCTTCATAACAGTTCTAAAAGCGTGCTGATTTCCTTCTAGGAGCTCTATGATATTCTCTTCGGGGAGTCTCACTACAATCGATGCAATGACCGACAAAATCTCGTTTCCGATGATGTTAGTGAGCCACGTTCCAGAAGCAAGGATGTTGACAGCTGTTCCCGCAAAGTGCGAGAGGACAAAGTCAGGTCCATGTGTCTGCGCAAGGAAGTTGATGAAGAAGGCAGCGAATGGGATATCATCGTCATCGACAGGTGGCATCTTCTTGATAACTTGAGCGAGAACGCGCTCACTAAGTTGTTGATTCTTGACGCGAGAGATTGTGCACCAGACAGTGGCTGCTGTTGTCTGTAACATATCATCCATATTCTTGTCGTTGATTATCTTTTCGACATCATTCTTTATCTTCGTGATCTCCTTTACATTGAACAAATCACTTCTCGAGGCAATCAACATGTTGAGAGCACTCAAGATGATGTTCTTCATATCAACTTGTCTAGCAGAGTTGAGCATGTTCATAGCATTAGGAACTATGAGTTCTGCAGCTTGGTTGTCTGGGAGGGCGAAAACAATGGCTGCAAGAGCGTGAATAATGAAGTAGTGAATAAGAGTCTTCTTCTTTGTTCCAAGCTGACCTGTGAGAATCTCCAAAATCGGCTGACCGATAACACCCAATCTTTCACGGCCAACTGAGAATACCAATTGCCTGATAGAGAAGAAGAGAGCGTTCTCTGTTCCCTGCTCAATTGGAGCAGAGAAAATCTGTGCGTAGAGGTCAATGCATTCCTTAAGCATTGCTTCATTCAGCATCGATCCGAATGCAATGAATAATCCACCAAGTGCGTAATATGCTTCAACGACAATCGTTGGATCACCACAGCTTTGGATCTTTCTGATTGTTGACTCAAAAATTTGTTCAGGATTAAATCCCTCAAGTGAAGCGAGAGCATCAATCGAGTAGAACAAAGCCTTGAAAGCATGTGCTTGGATCTTTGCTGGTCCATCGATAAACTTGGTCAAGATGTTGACGAAAGATGGAATGATCTCGTGAAGTTCTGTTGTGAGTTCATTGACAAGTGAAGCATAAGCTGTGAGAACTTTAGATACCATTTTAACGTGTGGATCATCGTCATCGTTAGTATCATCTGCCTCTTCAGGTTCTTGTTCATCAACTGTTTCTTCTTCATCTTTGAGCTTTTGCTTAGCAGCTTCTTCCTCAATACTGCGTGGAAGAGGGCGGTTGAGGATTTCTACGAAGTTCTGTGAAAGACTGGCAGCATGTAGCATAAGAGAAACAGGAATGTTCTTTGCCATAGCATCGATGCAAATCGCGATATATTCGTTGAGACTGTTGTTTGTTTGGCTGAATGAATTGATCAAAACATTAAGAAGTTCTTCACTCTGTGCTGCTGCTTTGCTTGGTGCGATTCTAACGAGATATGAGAAGCACTCGAAAATCATTCCTCTAAGATCTTCATCATCGACTTCCAAGTATTGGACTAAAACTGGAACAAGGCTGTCATATAAACCAGAATCTCCTTTAACTTTGGAAATAGCGGAAGTAATGCAGCTCATAAGAGAAGAGAAGAGCTGTGGGTTCTCACTATCGAACTGCTCAACTAAGAAAGACAAGAGTTTCATGAGATCTGGATATGTTGTCAAAGCATTGAACAAAATCTTGTCAAGTGCTTCAAGAGATCTTCCAAGTGGAACTTTCTGGCATAAGCTATCGACATACTGCTCAAAGTTTTCGCTTAAGACTTCTGGCTTGAGAGAAGCCTCAGAGATAAACACACATCCGATCTCAAACATGTCTTCATCATCAAGGCACATAACGATAATTTCGAAAATTTCTTGGCAGTGGTTTGCTAAAAATTCGGAGCCCTCTCCAAGACAGCCTGTTAACGCTGTGATCAAAACATAGAGCTGGTTCTTATCTCCACTCTGAACAGAAGACTGACAGCTTGTTATCAATGTTGTGATAATTTCATCCGACTGAAAACCATTCGAAATAATCGAATCAATAACGAAAGGTAAGAAAGTAATTTCTTGGCCAGCAGCATTTAATTCCATTGCTAAATTAAGTGCTGTGTGAAGAGTCAATTCTGTGAGCTGTTCAACAGTCTCTTCTGTGAAGAATTTTGGCGCGATAATTAAGATTGGATTTGTGCATGCACGAAAATGAGCTAGAATCTCTTTTTCAGCTGCCATTTCAAGTATGGAAAGACAAATTTGTGCTCCTAAGTTCTGGAACAAAGGAATTCCGATTGATAACAAATGATGTAATAAGTTGAATGCAATGTTAGCTTCAATTTCATTGGCAACAGTAGTTATCGAATTCTTTGCGACAATAACCAATTTTTCAGCAATATCTTCCTTTGTTGAAAAAGCTTCTGGATCAACATTTTCTGCATAAGGAAACAGGAGATTCATAGCTGCAGATCTGAGTCTAGCATCTCCTGATTCCAAGCATGCATCAATTCGTGACATAACAAGTCCAAATTGTTCATTATTGATTTGTTCTGGAATAAATGTCGTAATTTCGGAAAATATTTCAAAACCAAGCGTAATTTTATCGTCTGTTGATATAAGATTTAACACAAATTGAATATATTCGTCCCAAACATCTGGTCCTTGGAAAAGAACCTCGTTTGCTCCAAATAAAACCTGTCTGAGTGCATTCCCGATGGTTGGTGATTGAATGGTCTCGAAGAATAGCATTTTTACCTGTTCTGCATAAACAAGACTTGCATCTTCATCGTAAAGATCTGTTTTTGATATCATTTGTCGAATGAATACGGAAGTTTGCTCCTTTATGAGCTGATTCTGGTTCGTCTGAAGGATTTGGAATAATGAAAAGATATTTTCGGGGTGTTTTTGGAATTCTAAGACAAAATTCGTGGCCTGTTCGATCTGACTTCCGTCGCTGCTTGTTGTCATGCTAATATATTTAATAATTTCATTTATTTGATCATTCCCCTCCATTAACCTTTGTTCCTAAAAATTTTTTTTGTCTTGAAAATCGAACTTGTGAAGAGTTTATTTCTATACTACTTTTCGTCTATCATTCCTATTTTCACCCTTATTTTTGGATTTTGAGCCATATTCATCAAAATTTCATCAAACTTTAAAATTGATTTCTTATTTTGACTTTCAAATTGCTGCAAACGATCTAAATTTCTATGTGCCTGCTATGTTCACCAATTTATATGAATGCTGTAACAATTTTATATTATGCTGATTAATTTGTTATGAATTCATTTATATAAATAAAATGCGAAAGCATAAGCTATATAGTATATTTCTAGTGTGATGCTCTAATAAATTATGATATATTTTTTTCAAGTTTCAAATTAACATATTTTATTAATGAAACTTAAAGTTTCATATCACCTAGTCGTAGAATATCTAATGTTAGAATAAGAGATTCCAAAATTAATTTAAATTCAAATCATAAGAACGCAAAATCAAAATGGTACATGCAAAATTTCATACGGAATTGATTGATCCCAAAGTTATTGAGCTATATTAAGGATTTGATATTCATTTTAAAAGAAAGAAAAAATATCTGACATAATAAAATTTACATGTCAAAACGACAAAACCTTGATCGAAAAATGAAATCTATGAGCAATGTAGTGCACAGATATGCAGAAAATCAAAATTGACTTTTTTTGAATAAGTTTACATAGCATTTTTCTTTTTCATGGATATTTCAAACAATCTCTCTTTTCTTTTCGTTACAGAGGCAATCAAAGAGCTCAGACAGAAGTATGACGGCATGAACGACCGTGATTTACATATCGAAACTCATGTATTTAATTTAGGCAGGAAGCCAGGATTCGCTTATGCAGGATATTTATGCATGGATGAAGCTGTTGTTACCAATGAATTTGAAGCCGCCCGATTTTTAGCAAACAACGTCGCATCTAAGTTATTTGGAGTCAAAGGAAGACCAGAAAACAAAGACGGCGAGATTTCCATATCGTTCAAGACAATACCGCCACAGCTGAAAGTATTGACATCAGCTGATGGATTGTTTAACTCCGAACAATTATTTTGGTATCGATGCTTCTCGAATTTCATTGCAGGAGTTTTTGCTGGCGCCTTGGTGCATTTCGGTTATAAAGTTTTAGCGATGGTAGATCCTCCAAACGTTTCAGAATTGAGGATGACTTTTAAAATCGAGAAACTTCAAGGTGCTTGGACTTTCTTCACAGTGAATCAGCATTGATTTAGCTTTATGTATTGTATGTTAGTGTTTTACTGATATAAATGTGTATTTTATCGATATTAAATATATATATAATTTAACAATTTCACTAATTGAACAGCTATCTCCTTAATTTTCATCATCGGAAAACATGTTTCGAGTCTAACAATAGATATAGAAGCCGCTAATTATTACGATATCAATTATCTTGTTGAAATGGTATTCAAGGAAAAGCCAAAGTCTAAATATTGCCTATTTCTGCATACCCAATGATGAAATTATCATTGAATGAATTTTTTAAAAAACTTTTCATTAAATGCACTTTTTAATTTGAGCACATGAGGTCTTTAATGAAAAATTTATGGGCATTCAATTCAAATGATTTGAGCTCTCAAATGAATAAAGCTTTATTATGTTTATATTAATTAAAAGTCCAAAAAACACATATATAGATTCGATTATATTAGTTGTAAAGAAACTTGTGTAGAACTTAAATGCATGAAACATGGATAGTTTATTTTATGTATAAAACATAGTTTACCAAATAGAGAAGTATATTTGGAGATCGATTATAGAAGCAATTACATGATATTTTGTAATCAAGAACATCAAAAATCGAATCTGTTACAAAGCGAAAATCAACATCTGAAGAAATTCTAACAAAGCCATTTCCATTATGACCGAGTTCTCGGCCTCCCCATGGAGCAGGCATATCTTCATCACCTGATTTCAACGTAGCATTAGTGAAAGTTAGTCTGCTAAAATGAGTGGAGTCATTTTTCATTTGAGGAGATGTTGTTGATGTTGCTGATGTGTCAATTGCATAAAATCTATTAACACCCGAAACATATGAAGACCATCCTGCTCCTCCAACAACCCAATAATTACCATCTGCACCTGCACCACCTCCAAAATAGCCTCAGCCTCCTCCGCCAGATATTCCCGATATTTTATCACCATTGCATCCATGTCCGAATGATGCAGATCCGGCATTTACCGTACTTCCATCAGAACGATGATCAATTGCACTTTGACCTCATCTATTTGCTTGGCCTCATTCTGGCTGCATTAAAGAACTTGTATAATCAGAACGTGTGCCTTCTTTAACGGCAGTTTTTGCAGTAAATATTCCTGCATCACCTCCATTTAAAACTACATCAGTAACTGCAACACCAGAGCCTCCAGCTCCTGCAACAATAATTCGGGATTTTAGAGCTGTGAAGTCACTTCGATGATATAATCTAATGTCAGTGCATCCACCTCCACTTCCAATAGAAGTTGAGGACGCAGCACCACTGCCGTTATACGGTGATGCAGTGCTGCCCGTGAATCCTGAATGGCCAATATATAAATAGATTTTAAGAGGTTGTCGAAGTATCAAAAAGGCAGAAACATATGATCTGTGGCCTTCTTTTGATGATGATGCATTCGCCCCACTTGCTCCCCATAATTCGAAATGATATTTTGCTTTTGGGAGATTTAATGTTGTTGGTTGGCAGTTCTGTTCATCGCTAACGCAGTTGTTAGAGTATTCTTCGAATATAAAAGTTATCCTTATTCTATAAAAAAATTGAACACCGATAATTCAATAATTCTATGAGTCTTTTCAAATCTTGGGTCCATTCAATTATTTTAATGATTTTACATTAAATAAAATACCGTGTTAACTCGATATTGATATCTAAGATTATATTACTGATGTTTTTTTATCGAAAACTTGTAAAATTCTTCAAATGACATTTTTTTTGTTTTTTGAAACTATATAATAGAAAATTATATGTTCAATTATGAAGCTGTAATTCAATATGAAGTGTTTAATCCATAAATCTGCAAATAGAGCTTCAGCATTAAAATTTTTAAATATAACAAACACTTTATTAATATTATGATCAATATATTAAAAATATTATAAATCTTGAATAGTTATTCACTATCCACAGCTAGAATAGATATTAAGCTATTTCTATACTCTAACACTTCGCTGTCTAATTCGTCTGGCAATAATTCGGAAATTCTATATGACGTCATCATCTGCTTGGCATTGTTATATTTCGAAAGACTTATTGCTACTTGAAAAGATAACTTTCTTACTTGATTTGAAGAATGAGAAAACAAAGACTTCAGGCGTGGAATCAAAACATGAACTTCATTTCCAATTGATTTGTTTTCAATGAAATAAATGAGTTGTAGTGCTGTATAAATATGTGACTCTTCATTTGAAATTGTTGCAATGCTGAAGAATTTTTCGAGGAATCTTCCATTTCTAAGGATTTCGATAATATTTGGATTTATTGTTTTCAGAAGTAAATTAGATATCTGATGCAGAATAATATTGTTATTGGTTGAACATATACTGTTAATGAGACTGATGAAATCAGGACTGCTGATAAACGGTTCACGAGATGCGTTATTGGAGTACATCAATAAAAATATTCTATATAAATTCTCAGCAGAAGCTTTGGATCTCATCCATTCTGTGTTATTTAGCATCATCATGTGACCTCCAGCTTTTATCAATCTGCAAATCAGTAAAACTGTGGCATCGTCATTCAAATCTTTGATTAAAGAATTTATTAGTCCTTGTTTTAGTTCAAGTTTCTTTTCTAGAGTCAAGTAATTAACTGCGTATTGCCTGATGTGAGCTTGATCAAGAAGACGAGAAACAACATCTTGTGGGAATTCTAGATTTTCATCATATGTAACTGCTAATGCCGTTAAAGCTTGTCGCACTGCTTTGATATCATCAATATACAATATCGACAAATATATTTGGTGGCAATATTCTGCTCTCTTTTGTTTGAATTCTTTATATTGTGTCTCTAAATAGAACAAAACTCTACAAAAGTTTTCAACAGCTTTCAATTCTTGCACAAATTTTTGTGAATTGTTCAAAAAGACATCAATAACAGGAATAGGATTGTCTACGAATAAATAGGCATCAGAATAACTGCTGAAGATCCCAACTACTTGTTTTGGAAATGCATTTACATGGTTGATGATAATGTTTGAAATTGATGCTGTTAAAATATTTGGTTCTTGTTGAATAACGTAAAACAAAATTGATAGATTATGAATTGCAAAGAATGGATCACTTAAATGCAAGTTTTCGATGATTCCTGTTTTAAACATCTTTTCTGCACAGTTTGGATTCCTTTTTATCAAAGCTGAAAGCTCTGATAAAATAAATGATGTTATTTCACGCGATTTGATTGCCTTAAGAATTGAAATAACTTTCTGGAATGTCTGTTCGCAATTAGATTTATCTGTGGAAGCAAACAGAATCTGCAAAGACGGAACAATATGTTCATTATCAAATTCGAGATTTTCTTCGTTTAAGAATTGAATCTTTTGTGCATAATTCGGTCTTTG
This sequence comes from Trichomonas tenax, assembly GCA_023091735.1. NCBI lineage: Eukaryota > Parabasalia > Trichomonadida > Trichomonadidae > Trichomonas > Trichomonas tenax. The sequence continues at coordinate 45,297 of JALKBU010000159.1, forward strand.
ATTTAGATTTTTAATTTCTTTCATACTCCGAATGCAATGATTTTCTTTTGTTGATTTAGAAACGCTTTCAATAAAAACTTTAATTTCTGCTTCATTAACTCCTTCAAAATAAACACTTCCGTTGATAAATTTATCAAGAATGGCTTCGATTGAAGGTCTATTTTCTGGATTATATTGCAAACAATCTTTCACAATTTCTTTCAATGAATTTGGAAATTCTTCTGGGAATGCTTTATTTATTTTATCTTTTTTAATAAATTCTTTCACTCTGTGATACGAAAACCCTGTGAATAATTGAAATCCTGCAACAATTTCGAACAATATTAATCCAAATGAATAAACATCTGATTTTGCAGTAAATACACCGGTCTCGAATACTTCTGGTGCCACCCATGCAGGAAAACCGTATGAATCTTCGTTATCATGGTAATAATGTAAATCACAAATTTCTAAATCGCAATCACTTAATTGTGGAAGTAAATATCTATCTAAGAAGATGTTCTGTGACCTAATGCTCTTATGTATAATTGAGTTCTGATGTAATTTCTTTAAACAAAAGAGAATCGAAATCAATATTTTCGATTTTTGCGTATTTGTCAATGTATCTGATAAATAATTATTAACTAGGAAAAGATAAAGATTATGTGATGAAGATCTTTCGTAAATAATCGAATTTGAATTCTTCATAATTCCAAATGAAGTTATAAGAAACGGAATATTCATTTGGTTCATCGCTATCATCCGTTTTAAGTAGTTTTCTTTGTTAAAAGGATATATGAATCGATTGATTAAAAATTCGATATTATTTTCTTTGTGAATTGCACTTAATATCTCTGTAGTGCGATGTCTATACACGATATAGTTTCTCTCGAAGATGTTCTCATCGTATAAAAATGCTTCTAAATCGATGTTTTCATTCATCATAAAATAAGAATGAAGGGTCTAAAAATAAATTTCGGGGTCTAAATATTTATTTTTTTATAACAAAACAAATTTTATAACATTGAATCATAACTTATTTTCTTTCCATTAGTATACAAATAACCTGCTTCACCGCAGACGTTATTACAAACGTTAACAACTGGTTCCCATTCGAGTGTTGATCTGTATCCTTCCATGTTTCCAAAAATCAAAAATGCGCATCTAGAACGTGAACATGAAACATTGATTCTTCTCAAATCTCTCAACCATACAGAAGGAACGTTACTGACAAGAGATAGCATAATGATAATGTTTTGTAAGCCTTGGAATTCATCAACAGTGCAAATGTCACGTGGATCAAAACCAGAGTTTTCGATGTTTTGTTTGAGATTCATCTTTTGGTTCTTATATGGAGTGATAACGGAAACTAAGTTCAGATCTATTCCTTTACTTTTAAGTAATTTAAGTGTGTACAAAATACACTTTCCTTCGTTATCATTTTGCATTGTTCCTCCTGTTTTTGTTGCGACATTGATCCATTGAAGACTGAAATCTAAACATGGAATTGTTTGGAGATTTTTAACGCTTTTAAGGTCTTTAAGAGGATGAATGTAGTTGTTTCTATATAAGTCAGCGATTTCTGTTTGAGCACGGCCTTGATATGTCAATTGTATTGCAGCAATTCCTGAGTTTAGAAGTCGCTCGAAGAAAGACATATCAAAGCGACCTTGGAGCCTGACATCGTCGCATTTCACAACAGGTGCGAGCTGTGCTTGATCGCCAATCAAAATGAATCTTGTTGGATTTAGCATCAAGAACGAAATCATTTCTGTTTCAATAATTTTTGCAGCCTCTTCAACAATCACTGTTCTTATATTATACTGAGCAAGAATTTCGATCTTAATTGTTGCGTATGAGATAGTGCATCCAATAATTCCAATGTTTCTTGTGTAGTAATTGATTAACTTCTTTCTTGGCGTTAAAATGAAATCGAGCATTCGAATGATTTCTTTGAGATCTTTCTCAGTTTGATGTGAAGGAGATTCTCCTTCGATATAATTTTCAATTAGTTCTTCATAATCTTTAACAGCATTTTCTCGAATATAATCAAAAATTCCATCAGTTCTATATGTAATTAGTGTTTGCAAAAAGTCGTAAATATTTCCAATATAATCGTTATCGAGCCCGATTTCATTGTTGTCAAATAACTGAATTGCTCTTCTAACTTTCTTGAGGATTCTTCCTTCAAGAGTTAAAGGAAGGCCTTCAGCTGTTGGATTTCCTCCAAACCTGAAAACATCTAAACCTGAATTTGCAAGTTCGACAAGCATTTGATCTAAGGCAGCGTTTGAATGAGCGCATATGAGAATCTTTTGTGAAGGTGTTCCTGGTGTATCATATTGATCCATGTAATCCCAATCGTCAACTAAAGGATGTATCAAACCTGTTTTAGAGAGAACTCTAACATTGATTCCGTAGTAACCAGTTATTCCAAGATTTGCTGCAAGAACTCTTGTGATTGCAAGCATTGTTGCAGTTTTTCCTGTTCCTGGTGGTCCCTGAACAAGCGTGAATGGGAAGAATAAAGAGGAAATAACAGAAAGTTGTTGTTCTCTTGTCAATTTAATATCATCATCGACACATTTCAACGGAAAGTTTTGATATTCAAGTTTGACTTCCTTTGATGTGATTGGAATATTTGCATAGACAGCATTTGATATATCTTGGCCACACCTGAAGCTCGTTGATTTACCAAAGACATTTTTAACATCAAGCATCACTTGCATGAATTTGTCGGGAGTCAATGCACCGCCAAAATTAATAATTTCAGGAATCAAGTAACTATTCATGTTTGATTGTATTCTGCCTATTTCCGAATAGTTGTCTGTTCCAATCCAAATCTTGCTGAGAATGTTTTCTTCGATTTTATTTCCATCTAATAGTAATCTCATCGCGTTATCAAGAGTTTTAATGTATGTTGTTTTTGCAGGATCGAATGCATAGATATGCGTGAAGTTATAACTTGATGAGTTCAACATTTTAAGCTTGTACTGGAATGTTCGATTACCAAGGAATCCTGTTAAAATGACTTCCGCATAAGCAATATCTGTAACGCATTCTCCATTAAAATTAATCAATAAAACCATCTTGTCTTCGACTTCCAATGATGTTGTGACTTTAAGAGCATCTTTTCCTGGTTTAACTGTAGCGCGCTCAATTTTGCCTGCAGCAAGAGGATCTCTTATGAGTGATAATCTAATATCTTCCCAAATATCAAGCGCTGTCGTTTCCTTGAACAATATAAAAGCAGTAATTGCGTATGTCGCGAAATCGATGTAACTGATTACAACTCTTGGAATGAATAAGTTTCCTGAGAGCAAATCTTTGATATACTGAATATCAATGAATGAGCTATCAAGACCAGTAACTTCCTGGAACTCTTTGTTGCTGAATGCGCCTAAACTAACATATTTTGAACTCCTGTAGATTGATTTTTCCATTTCGATCCATTTGCTAAGATTTGCAAGAAGAGCACCAATAATTCCTTTATACCTTCTGGAGTACCTGCATTCTGGAAGTTTGATTTTTACGATTTGGTTAAAATATGGATTCTTATTTGGATAATTCGTCAAAAACAAAGCTAAAGCTCGTCCATGAGATTTTTGTGATGTCATGTTAACACATATTTGAAGTAAATTGAGCAAAATCAAAACATATGTATTAAATTCTGGATTTGATGGATTTCGTATATTTTGAAGTGCTTGTTGAAAACCAATTGTAAAAACTTTCTCAAAAGGCATTGGATCGGAATAAAATTGGATCTGCTCTTGCTTTTCCTCATCTAATTTATTGAAAATTTGTGGGCAATCATGAAGAAGTGGATATTGGAACTGAATTCCAAGCATATAAGCATCTTCAACGTCTATAAAACTCACTGCACTATCAAGAAAATCGATGTATATAAGTAAATTTTCTGGAGAAGTATTTTCATGAATTTGCTTGGATAGTTCCTTCATTAGTAATGCCCAATTGATGCGCATGGGATACTTTCCAATAACTCGCATTTGAAAAGTCAGCAACATGATGCAAACCATGATTAATTCGAACGGAGATTTATTTTCAAATTTAGGGAAAAAATACAAATTCAATGCATCAAAGCTGGACAGTGATGAAAGTATATCTGATCTATATTTCGGAATCTCATCAAGTGTTAATTTTGTTACTAAAGGAAGAACTTTTGGTGAGTTTTGAGTATTAATTGCCTTAGATATAAGTTTTTGTAGACTTTGAGGAAACTTTTGTACGCTTATTTGCTGTAATGAGTTTAAAACATAATTTGTTTCGACAGTGAGCATGCAAAAAAGGCATTTTTCTATAATGCCATCGAAATCTGTATATTGGTGATTCGCCATCATATAATCTCTCGCAACAGATTTCAAGATTTGATGAATTTCCATATAAAATTATGACGTGTAAATTCATTTTCCAAAATTTAATCACTTTACGTGTCAGAAGTTCATTAGTTCTACTTTATCTTCATTTTAAAATGAAAACCTGAACCCAAGATTATATTACATGGACTACCAAAATATTTGCATGTCTTTGCAGTATATGTCTAGCGTATATCTTTTGTTTTTATTGAAGAAATGGACTTGAATTTTAAGTCTGACATGTAAAATGGCAGAAAAATGTCATTGCTTTGGAAAACTCTATAATATATCAAGGATTTTGCAAAATAATAATTATATTATGAATAAGAAAATATTATAGACACAATGATATTTGTTAACAGCGTTAAAAATTGATTTTTGAAGAAATTGCAATTCTTTTACATGACAAATATGACTTTACGTGACAAAAGTCGAGAAAAATTCCGAACATCGCATTCGACTTAGAGTGTGTATAGAAAATTAATATTATGAGATTTTTGAGATTCGTCAATTTTCTCACCGTCACTTTTTAGAAAAGGTAAAACTATTTTATATTGTATGAACTCTGCGAAAGTATTTTTCAACAGAGTTCTTACGCGGCAGTTGACGATTTTTGAGGTAGTTCTTCAAGATGAGATTAAAAAACTGAATAAAGATTCAGATTTATCAATCTTAGAAGAATTTCCTCGTCAACATCAAAATTATAAAGATATAGTTTTATCTGTTTCACAAGTAGCTGCATTTGATTCGGATTCGATTCTTCAATACTTGTGTACAAACTTAATTACTGTTTTTCAATTCGGCAAAACCAAAGTTTTTAAAGAAATTCTCGATATGCTGACAGATTTCAATAAGGAATGGCCAAGCCATTTGAAATTCGTGAAAGCTTTCCAAATTATTTTATATACCGATTTAATTTACCATATCTTGAAAAATGATCCAAATACAAAGTCACACAATGTAATAATCCAATCTGCATACAAGATATGTGCGTTTACAACACAGCAAGATTATTTAGCGCCAAGCGTTTTGCCTCAATGGTCACTTATTATGTACATCATCTCGAAATACGATTTAAATCTTATATATATGTCATTTTCGAATATGATGGTCAATAAGCCAGAGAATTATTTCATTTTATTGCAATACGTTGATTTATCAAATAATGAAGCTGAAGCACAAAACTTAATCGAAATTTTATATGAGTATATAGCAAGAGGCCGTAAAAAGAACAATATTACATCGCGAATGTTGTCATCAGTGTCGACAATGTTGAGAACTTATAAAGGAGAAGCAAATACCGATATAATAAAGAAATTTAAAGCTATTGCTGATGCTTACCTCGATAATCCAAAACTTAAATACGGTGCAATTGAACTTCGCTGCTGTTTATATTTTAGATACGAAAATGAAAGTCAACAGAAAGAATTCTTCGAAAAACACGTATTCCCTCTTTACGAGGATCTAGAAGGCTTCAAAGTTGTCATTAAAGCATTCTACTTACTTCTCGTTGGAAACGAATTTGAACCTGAATTTCAAGTTTCAGGAGATATTCCGTTTAACGCAATCTTAGCAAGTAGAGTTGAGACAGAAACAGACAAGTATCTTACTGAAAAGTTTATGCACTACATTTTTGGATCTCCACACTTTAATACCGCGATTTCTCAAATACGTAATCTTTTGATTAAGCTCGCTGAAAGAAACTTTAGTTCTTTCATTAATTACGTTGAGAAACCGTTCTTAGAAGAAGCAACAAAGAATCAAGAAAAATTCATTACGTTTTTGAGAATTGTTCCTATTATCAACAAGTCATACAACCAAAAGTATCCAGCAAATCAACAAGAAACTCAAGAATCTCGTCAGCATAATAACGAATTAACAATATTTAACCAAGCAGTCGAAGAAAAAGTCTATAAAACACTCGAGAACAGTATATCTAAGTACACCAATTACGGTATCGAAACAAAGTATCGTGTTGATGAAGCAGAGAAGAAAGTCAGTCAAATTCTTACGAAATGGCAAGTAAATCCAGGAGAACCAACAGACAAGATGGAGAATGACCAGGCCGGTGATGGCATCAGTCCAGCGGATGGAGAAATGATGGATATAATTCCTTATATCATCGACAGCAAAAATGAAATCGCGAAGTGGGTTATTTTGCTTATTAAATTCGCATCGTGCGGAAACTCAAATATTTCGATTCCAGCAACAAAAATTGTTCAAGAAAACATCGACTCACCTAAACACTATGACAGCCTTTGCGAACAGGTTGCTGCCATGGTGAAATATGATGCAGAACCAGAAATCGTTTGGGTTTGTTTGCACTTGCTTTACTATGCAGCAAATGGCCAAGAACCACGCGCTGAGAATAGTTTTGATGAATTAGCACATAAGTTGGAGTTCACAGCATTCATTGGTTTAGCCTCAGATCATCCTGAAGTCCGCCACAAGGCTTTTGAACTTTTGATACAAGTCAACAAATTGAGAAGAAACCAGGGCATTATGACACACATTGAACGGGATACATCAACAATAGAATCAAATGTCAAGCACTCTATATTATTGACGCAGTTTTCCGAGAAACCAGGTGTTCAGGGTTTCCATGAATCAGAGTTATATCTTCCTGATGCTCTATTAAGTCCTTATCAGTATCCATGGCTCTATTTCCTCGCAGAATTTGGAAGAATATTGCCAGAAGCTCCAAGATTATTAGAATATCTCAATGAATTCGTTGCTGGATCTGAATTACAGCAGCCCTCGCACTTTAGAGTCGGTATTCTTGTTCTCATGGTCTCATCACATAACGAATTAACAGACAGTCAATTCATCTTGAATATAATCGAAACAACGAAACGCGATAAACAGATTGAGCAATTTTTGTTCACTGTATTGAAGCATTCTCATTACACAATCATTAAAGACATATTGACATTATTGGTTGATTTCCCGAAGAAGTATATTGTCGAAGTTGCCTATTTGTCAAACATTTTGTTGAGAACAATCGAAGAAATGGAAAAGATCAGAATTCAAGTTTTAACACCAGTATTCAATATTTTAACAAAATTGGAAGAATCAATCAAAGTTTCACCGAATGAAATCAAGATTTTGATACAAACAGAAAACGCAAACAAGATAAACTTCTTGTTGAGTTATTTGTCAATTTTGCACTTCTGGTTGGATACAGATATATCAAACATCAACGAAGATGATGGAGAAAGGCCAAAGGAATGGAATGCTAAGAGAAAGAAGATGGTATTCGAGCTTTTAGCAACAATGCTATCTACTGAACAAACAGATCAATTAAAGTTTTATGCTTCTCAAGCACTCTTTGCACTCGTCAAACTTCCACCATTTGCTGACTTCGAACCAGGACCTGAATATGTCGAGAAACTTATTTGGGCAGAAGAACACGATTTCAGAGTTCTTCAGCATCTTGTCGAGAATAATGTTAAATATTTCTTCGATCAATTCGTCCAGAACTCATACAAAGCCAATGAACTCGGTGATTACTACTTCGCTGCTTTAAGCAAGAAGATTTTGATGCAAACAGCCGAAATTGATGCTTCAGAAATGGACATTAGATCAATAATTCGCGATGAATATTTCGACTTTATGCTGAATAACATTGAAGATTTATTGCTTCTCGGTTTATATAAAATCAAAACAAACAACTCCGATGCATCAGACTTCGTCCAAAATCTTGTTATTTTCTATGTTTCAATTTTCTCGAAACGCACACTTAAATCTCTCAAAGAAGACTTAGAGAATGATTCGAAGGATATCATCGAAATTATGCCGCAGTATTTCATAAAGAAAGCAGAATCACTTGTTCAAAAGGGTTTAGTTATGATGAAAGATAATTTCGTTGGTACCACAAGAAACTTAGTCATGGTTCTTAAGCCATGGATCAAGCAATTTAGAATCCTTCCAAACAGTAACAGCTGTATTCCAAGTGTTGTCAACGTGGTTAACAGAATGTCTCCTGCTCGTTTCTTGGAGTATCTCGCTGACGTCACTGAGAAATGCAAGAGACAAGATTTCGAGTATATCTGCAAACTTTGGCGTTGTCTCCTCAGGGCAAAAGATCACAAGGATTGTATCATCTATTACATTGGTGATATGATTCAAGACCCAGAACAAAAGAAGAAGACATTTTTGAACCAAGAACTCAAGAAGAACTTATTCTTGCAACTCATTCCAAAACTCCTTAATCCAAAGGTAGAAGGAACATGTTCTTCTGAAGACTTGATAGCATTCCTCGCTCAGAGATGCAAGTTCTCTTACTATGCATTTGTTGCCTTCCAGCAAAAGAGCAACTACGAAGATGAATATTGGTATGTTCAGGTTTTAACAAAAGCAGTTAAAGACTATCCAAAACTTTGCGAAAAACATATGCACGTTATCATTCAATATGCATTATTGTTCCATTCTCTCACAAGCCAAGCGCAGGGCCTCTTCAAGCGCATTTGCAGGAAATATAAGATCAAGTATTCAAGGAGAACTCTTTCACTAGACAATATAAGGAAAATTGTTCAACTCTTAACTGGTGCTGAAGTTGGTGATGATCTTCCTCCAGGCGAAACAAGAGAAGTTCTTTCCAGTGATCAAATCAAAGAGTGGGCAATGGAAGCATCGAGATGGGTTATTGGTTCTAATTCGTTAAGAAATGCATATACTTCTTTGGTTATTCTCAACGAAATCAAAACTGATATTTTGTTCGATCAGCGTGAAAAGATGTTTAATGGTATTTGCAGATCTGTCTCTCACTTCTTGAGATCACTCAACGCAGATACACAAGGCCAATTCTATCGCCCAACATACGATTTCATCAATGAAACATTCAAACTCTTCAGAAACCACTTCAAGTCTGATGCTCAACTTGCTTTCAAGTATATCAGAGTCTATTTCGATTTCGTTATTGCTGTCGATGCATACTTCGACTCAATGCTTCCTTTGTTCATGGACTGTCTCGATAATCTTCCTGACAAAGCGAGCAGGTATTCGCTCACTGCTGTAAGGCCAATATTTAATGAACTCGAATCGGATTCCAAGGCTATGAAGATATTCGAAGATTACTTGAGCAGATCTGATCATACAAACGATATTGAATATGTCACTAAAGTTCTTCATCTATTGAATGAGAAAGAAATCTCAGATCTTATCGAGAAATCTTCTTTCGCCGAAAGAAACTCTGCTCTTGGTCACTTTGCTTTGATGGTAACAAACGCTTCAACAGATCTTAAGCGAAGAATTTTCGTTGTCGCAACAAGCATTCTGAAGAAGAACATCAGAGATAGACAAGAACTGAAGAATTTGATTGCATCAAGACGTCCAATCTCTCCAAATGAAATGGAATCATCAACGCTTGAATCAAGTGTTCAAAATAAAGCTGTTACAATTCCGTCCACACTTCTTGATACATTGAATAGTGAAGTTAACAAACCTGCTCTTAATGTTATCTTCACATCTGCATTGGACAAAATTACTTCAATGCAAGAAGCTGTTGATTTCGTTTGTCACGTTTCACAGCTCGATCCTGATATTCCTAACAACGTATCCAGAACAACTATTGAACTCAGCGAAGCATACGATGAGCTTATTGCTAAGCTCGAAAAGAAGTTCACAGGAACAGATGAAATTGTTACGTTAACTAACTGCGAGCACTTGGATTCAACTTCAAACCTTTTGTCAGAGAAGTCAGAACCAAGTATTCTTCCATTTACTACGCAGCACGAAATGGTGACTGCAATCACAAACACAACTGAAGTGTCTACCCGGCCTTTCAAGAAGGTTGAGAAATGGGTTAGACTTTTATATAGCGCAACTATGACACTAATGAAGGGAATCAGTGCAAAAGCTTCCCAAAACTCACAACTCGTCTTAGCGGGCAACTTCACGGAACTTGAAGTTCCACATGTTGTCCACGATGATGCGGACTTAAACATGAATGATGAAACCCCTGAATCCAATATGTCGGAGTGGCTTCTTTCTAAGGCCGAATTCGTCAACCATCAGGAGTATACCGATGACATGAGAAAGATTTCGAGAGTTTCTTCTGGATTCAGATCAAGCTCTATTATAATAGGTTCACTTGACTCGAACTTCAATTGAAAATTTGTTATTTATCTTTATATTGTATTTTTATTTGTAATTTATCTTTATAAAATGTTCTTATTATATTGTTTTGAATCTATCCCAGGAAAATCAAACAATCCTTGAAACATCTTCAAGGCCTTTCATGCTCGCTTTCGTTTTAATAAACTATCAACAATTCTTTAAATGTATTCGATTCATAATCTCACCAAATTCAGAAGCGTGTTTAAAATGAATATCATTATCAACATCATGTTCATTTTTGCGCAGGTCTTTAAGGATGCACCAAAAACGATATGACACCCTCTCAATTTCCTTTAAGGTTAATTTCCGTTATTGATTTTTAGCTCGAAATAAAGAGGATATCAAACTTTGAGTATATGAAAATATCTAGCTATATTATAAGCAATATGATTATGTTGTTTTTTGCTTGAAATATTGAGAATTCGCAGATTTTGCATTTTTGGAATACTTTTCAAAAATTGTTTGTTTTTCATTTTTTCTTTGAATGCTAATGAACTTAGAGTTAGCACTTTTTAGTCAGTTTTCAAAAAAATCGAAATTAAATTCTTATCAAGAACTGGCATGAATAAGATAATCGCAATACTGGTGATCTTAAATATGATATATTCGTGCACAAAATACATGATGTTAGAATAATACAAAATATGAAGAATTTAAATATATCTAAAATAGAAAAAAATAATTAATTAAGTCTTATCTCAACAGAATAGTAGTATTATATTCTCAAATTTCATATAAATACCAAAATTTGGATTTTTTCATCAGTATTTCATCTTGTCTTCGAGTAAACAGATACAAAACAACACAGAACTAGTGAGAGTTAAATATTGTGTAAACGCATTAATCTCTAGTTTACCGTATTGCATTTTTTAAAACACTATTTTCTGATTTTTGAAATCATGCATACTAGAAATCATTGATCTACCATAATATAGATAATTTATGGTAATGATGAATTAGGATATTGAGTGAAACAATATTATATTTTGTTGTTTTTTATCAAGAAATATGCATTACAATCAATTAATTGTGATTGTGTAGGATCTGATATTCAATGCTGTTGTTGCTTTTTATGCCGAAATGTTGTCAAATACGCATATGTCGTCTGGTGCGCTGTCCATGTACTTAGTACCATTTCACGTCATACTGACAAATTTTCCAATTGGGACAACTATGAGATATTTCACCAAGCAATGGATTACTTGACATTGAGGTGTGAAAATGATCCAGAAAGTGCAGCATTGGTGTGCAATGATCTTGTCGAAATTCTTTCGGAAGAACCTTAAACAGAAAGATATTTCGACAAAAATTGGAGACCATGGACCATACAAAGATCTTTCGGATGTCAATCCATCGCCGAAATGGTAACAGCATTAACAACGTCAGCGAAAGCCATTTTCGCCAACTGAAGAATCAATTCTATGACAAAAAGAAACATCAACGAATTGATGACATTGTTTCAACTTTTGTACTGCATGTCAACGGACTTGACATCACTTGTCAAAAATGAAGTGATGTGTCAGAAATGAACTCACATCAAAAGCATGGATAGGATGCATATTTTGCTCATTTATGATGCTCATTGTTATAAGAAGATATTGTTGGTACCAACAAGCATCAATAAGGAGATAAATATGCAACTTTTTTGAGGAAATCTTAAGTGATTCCTCAAAAAATGGTGTTTTCTGGTTGGATTAACGGATAATAGGTTGCTGTTTTGTTATGTACTCGTTAATTGAGCCAGAAAACACAGTTTCTTGAGGAATTATCTGAGATTAATATTATTTTTCATAGTTCTGCTTTTTGGACATTTTTGATACTATGTGCAGCCATCATGTGTGTGGTGGATGCACACAGTACCAAAAATGGCCAAAAAGCAGATTTTTTTCATCGAAGTTATCTCGGCAACAAATCCGAGATAACTTCGATTTCCAACTTTTTATATAATATATTGTTAAAATATTAAATTCAATATTTTCTTACATCATACAACATAAATATACAGACAAATAGTCGCAATTTCCATTCTGTATCTTCAATGCATGTCAAAGGACTTGACATGCATTATACGTTGTTTCAATATTGATCACCCAAGCAATTCCATTCTATTTAACACGTATACGTGTTGATAATGTAAGGAAACAAAATGTTTTGAGGACCGATTCATGAGGATACATCGTCGCATCAAAACAACACTTGCTGAATAAACAGAACAAAAAGGTTTTGAATGCATTCGAATTTTATGTAACATCATTCAAGTTGATAGAAGAAAGCAATTTTTAATTTAATAATTTAATTTTTTAAAAGTAAAAAATAAACAAAAATATATAGTTAAGTTTTTATTTGAATATCATGTTTTGGATAGGCAGCTGCTTCGGGCCTTGTACTTTGCACCCGCCTTCTCTTTAGTGGCAATCACCAAATTTGGTGATCTGAAGGCTCAAGTCTTCACGGCGGTGCCAGATGCATCTGGCCTTGGCCATACTGTTTGCCGGTGTGTTGCCTTCATTCTTGTCTCATGTTGCCGTAACTCAACACGAGCGCAATCACACCAACAAACATTTATGACACCTTTTTGCGCCCCAAACTTTTTTTGCCACTATTCTGCTACTTTACAACCCTCATTTTTATTTACATTACCGCATCGTTCATAGAATGGAAATTTGGACTTAAAATCTTAATACTCGTTAACTGATCTCTTAAGGGTCTGCTCCGGCCAAATAAGGTTCTATCGTCACAATATTTATATAAATTTTATTTTTGTTTTAGAAGCAATCTCCAGTTTAATACCTAAATATTTATCATAATCTCAAATTGTTTGTAGTCTTCTGGAGATCATCTTGAAATGAGGTAAGCTAAGGAACATGAAGAAAAACATTAACGAAAGAAAGATTAAAATGTGCAGGGAGATATCAGATACAAAATTACACATGTCTTTATCGATTTAGATATTGCACAAAATATCAATATATATTCTGGGAAAAACGATTATTCGCATTGTCCTCAAAAATTGAGATGATTTTTGGCCGCGGAGCGGACCCTTAAAGTTTGTTAAAGTATTTGAGAACATTACGTGACAGAATTAAACTACATTTTTAATCAAGGTACTCTACGGGCGTGATCCTCACAATATTGAGGGAGACCCCTTGAAAAAAATTGAGAGGAGTACCTAGATTTAAAAAAATAATATGATGCTTTTTGTTCAAAATTGAGATATAGTTTGCCATAATATTATCTCAAAATTGAGATTAAATGCAAAAATTTGAGAACAACCCACCTTTTTCCACAGATAAACGTTTGATTTCATCGATTTACGTGTCAGTAGTGAGCCTTTTAAAAGCTTTACATATAATATCTGACAAAATTCAAGAAAATAACATTTTCTTTCCATTAAAACCAAAAACCAAAGAATTTTCACTTATTTTTGAGTTAAAAAGTGACAAATCTTCAGGTGTTAAAAAAATCAAAAATCGATGTCTGGCGCGGTGAAATCGTCGAGTGCGAATAAATCGCCTGCCAAGAAGAGCACAAAAAAGTCCAATGTAAAGGCTCTCAACGAAGATGAAAACCTTGCTGTCGATTTTGACGCTGTTGCTGCATCAAAGCCAACAATAGTTAAAATAAATCGCCGAGAAACAGTCGCTGCGGCTGCAGTGAAGCATTCGATAGCCGTAAAGTCATCAGCTGCTGGAAAACCATCAACATCTACAAAAATTAAGAAAGATACAAAAACATTGACGAAAGTTCTCGGCACAAGCAAAGATTCGAAGACAGTGACGATTAAAAAGACCGTCACCATCAAGCGAAAGAACAGATCTCTTGTTAAAAAATCAGCTGCTGTTAAGCCATCAACGAGCAAAAGGAGGACAGGAAAGAGGAAACCAATCGTCAAGAAAATGGTAAAGAAAGTCGTTATCAGGAAGAAGAGGGCCCAGAAACCAACAGTTGACGAAAAAGAACCAGATCCAATAATTATAAAGAAGAGGAGGCCTAGAAAGAAGGGCGGAAAGAAAGTTATCAAGCAAGTCGTCGTTAAAAAGAAGAGGGCGGCTCAAAAAGCTGATGAAGGAGAAGAGGATGAAGAGCCAGATAACGGAGATCCAGAAGTCGTTAGAGTTAGAAAGCACAGAAAGAAGCAGGTACAGCAGTTCATTACCGTCATCAAGAATAGAATCAACGCAGAGACAGGCAAAGAGGAAGAATACGAAGAAAAAGTTACTGTCGATCCAAACGATCTCAACGAGATCACAGTCAAAGATTCAGGTGCAAAGTCTTCTGGAGCTAAGCCAGCGAAGAAATCAGCTCCTGTCAAGAAGGTCATCAAGAAGACGGTCGTCAAGAAGAAGTCTGCTGCACCTGCGGAACCAGAGGAAGAGCCTGAGCCTGAAGTCATCAGAATCAGGAAGAAACATGAAGGAAAGAAGAAGGTCGTCCAGCAGATGATTACTGTTATCAAGAAGAGAATCAATCCTGATACAGGTAAGGAAGAAGAGTACGAAGAGAAGGTTGCTGTCGATGCACCTGCTACAGATGATGATGAAGAGAGCGATTCTATCACACTTAAAGCCCAGGCTGCAAAGAAGGAGAGAAGAGCATCAATGCCTGCAAAATCTGCTCTCTCCGCCAAATCACCGAAGTTTTCTGCAGCGAAGTCTCCGAAGAAGAGCGCTTTGACGCGCCAGAACTCTATGGGCAATGTTGCAGATCTTCTCAAGAAGGCAAACAAGTCATCTTCTGGCAAGAAATCTTCTGCACTAGATTTTGTTTCTCCAATGGATTCATTACTTCTTGGCTCTGGCAAAGGAGGTCACAGACGTCGTAGACAACCAATCGAGCGCATCATCGAAGAAATTGTCATCGAGGAAGATGAAGATGGTGAAAGGAAGCCAGTCAGGAAGCCACGCACAATCATTGAAGAATACTATAGCGATGATGAACCAGATAAGATCGTTGTCAAGAACATCAACATCTTCGATAACGATGATGACGAAGATGGTCAGAGAAAGAAGAGGAGAAGAGATATTCCACTCCTTCTTTCCAAGATCGATAGATCCAAGAAAGGACCAGAAGGGATTATTGTCGATGACTTCAGTGTTCCACAGTCTGTGAAGAACGTTCTTGCGGCATCAGATTTCAACACTGTTCCAAATACAGACAACGTTAAGATCACAGACAAGGAGGCCAAAGATGCCACAATAATAGATAATAAAATGGGAATCAATGGACAGAAACTCATCGCCCAAACTAGGCCAGATCTCGTCCAAGCAGCAGCTCTTGAGGCTATTGCTAAGGCAGCGAAAGCTGGAATGCCACTTGATAAATACCTTGACAAGATGAAGGTCGATCCAATGATGAAGAAACTGATAATGCAGTACAATGGCGCAAGACAAGGCGAGTTAAGAAAGCTCGCGAAAGTTCCACCTCCAAAGAAGTTCACTAGAACTTTCGGTGTACAAAGCGAGGCGTAACCATTTATTTGTATATATATTTGATAAACTGTGGTTACTATGTATTTATATTATATATTATACTTCATTTAAAAAAAAATAATTCTTTCATTCTTTTAAACTACATATTTAATAACTATGGGAGAATTAGTATATGATTTTATAAATAGAATATCAAAACTTTGTGTTTTTGAAAATATGATAATTATATTGTCAAAAATGATATATAACCATAATATTTTCAATAGAGATGTAATGGCTTTAGTGGTGTCATTTGATGAAAGAATGAAAATTGATTATTTAATATCCAAAAATCATTTAGTTCAAATTATAGTGCACTCTAATCATCAGCAATCAATGGTTTGGATGGCGGTGGAATTGCATCAGCCTCATCCTCTTCCATATTGATTTGTTCTTCTTTTGGTTCTGGCTTCTTCTGCTCCACAACCTTCTTTACTTTCTTTTGTACAGCTTCTCCTAACATTTCCTTCTCTTTCTGCTCGATGTTCTTTAATTTGATCTGATAACACTGAGCGACAAAGCTTTCAAACTTTTCCTGAAACTCAGCGAAGTTATTTTTGGCGTCAGCTGCAACCATCTTTGGTTCGACGCCTTTTGGTAGCTTCGGTGGGCTGATTTTTTCCTCAGATTCACCAATTTTATGGACTACGACTAAGATTTGCTTTTGATCAAGACCCTTTCCTAATTCTCTGAAGTATCTTTCGATCTGTTGAGCGTCTTTCTTCTTGTATCCATTATAAACTAACAAAATTCCGTCTGCATCTTTGCTAATAGCTGGCCACGTGAGAGAATACTTCTCATCGCCGCTTGTGTCCCACAACTGGATGTCGACAGCTGTCTGCATTCCGTTTATATCGAGAGGAGAAGAATATTCGAGAATACGAACGCCGATTGTTGGTGTGTTATTTCCTGTATAGCCTTTCGTGGCGCTGGCGAGGATGTTCGAGATCTCCGACTTTCCAGAGCCAACTGGGCCCGCAATAATGATTTTTAATTCACCGCTCATTTGATAAAAATGTCGTTTTTTAAAAAATATTTAAGGTTAATCACGTTACTTGTTTGTCTGTAATTTACTTGTATATTTATATCATGCGTAACTTTTAGTGATCATTTTTGACTTCAATTTTAACTTTCGGCATTAATTCCTCCGATAATCATCAATTTTTACAATTTTTATTTCATATTCATTTCCTTTATCTATTATTGATCCTAATTCCAGTATTGAAATTGAAAAATTCGAATATTTTATATCTGAAAAATGAAATTTAGTGGATATTCAGCCAAAAAAAGCTAAACTATTGTTGCCATTGAATTAAAAAAGAGTTTTTAATAATTCCATGGGCTATTAGTGCAAATGTATTGCTTCACTTTTTCAAATATATCTTCGGTAAAATTCAAAAGGATCATATCAATATATTTTGCAAAACAGCTCTATGAGTTAGGAGGTAGCTTTCATATAAAATGCTTCTTAAGCAGGCGTAATCTTGGATCAAAACTTCATAAATATTGAACCAAGCGAAAAATATAATTCTATGAAAAAAAAACATAACATCCACAATGCTTTTTGGAGCGTTGGAAGACGATTGGAAGTCTCCGAAAGTTATATTTTTTGATATCAAATTTTCAAAATAATATCAAGGAAAATATAGAGTTTTAGGATGCATAAAAAGTAAGTTTCTGAACATATGCGTTTAATTACAAAAAGATGATAAGAAAGCTAATTCAATATAGGAAATTAGTGAAACTAATCGACAAGCGTAGCTGAAATTTGTCTTTGCTCTTCTTTTGACTTCATGTTGTAACGAACGACAAAGAAAATAAATGTTCCTAACAAAATAACTCCAATGCAGCCGAAAATGATCATTATAACGTCGCATTTGTTTGAAGGGCAGGTTCCGATATCAGTTGTATTGGTGTCTGTTGAGTTTTCAACTGCTAATAAAAATGAAAGCAGGAAGAACAGCATCGATGATTTTAAAAAGTGACTTTCTGATTTCGACAATCCAAACTTTACAGTGTCTTTCTTAGGCTTTACTTGTCAAAAATATTCTATATCATCAATTATGATAAAAGATAACCTTTCATCCACATTTGAATTAATAGAATAATAGTTACGATTCTTTATATTATCAGGCATTGATTATTTTAATACATTGCATCAATTAGATATTAGATATAAATATAAAGTTTTATTAAACATTTGATGGAGTTTTTACATCAGGAACGAATCATATGTGATGATATTTAACGAAGAGATCCTTCAAGAACTTGTTCAAACTTCTTAATGAGCTTCGAATTTGGTTCTGCATTTCCGCTTTCATAATCTCTAATGACATCAACTTTTACTCCTGCGCGTAATGCAAGATCCTTCTGGCTCCACTCCTTGTAGTTACGAAGGGTTCTCATCTTGTTAGCAAACTCAATATCGACTTTTGGACGATGATCACCAAAATGATCATTATCATTTTCAATCATTGCGAATCTCTTGCCTGCACTATCAATCTTCTTTTTCTGCTGCTGTACAACCTTAGCTCCACCTGTTACATAAGTTGGTTGTCTAGCGAATCTATCATGCATTATGAAGAAATGATGTGACAAAATTTT
This sequence comes from Trichomonas tenax, assembly GCA_023091735.1. Classification (NCBI taxonomy): domain Eukaryota; phylum Parabasalia; order Trichomonadida; family Trichomonadidae; genus Trichomonas; species Trichomonas tenax. The sequence goes on from JALKBU010000159.1 coordinate 63,838, forward strand.
TGAATTTTTTTGTGCAAAATATGTTGCCACTAATGATTTTGAAGTCGTCTACAAAATTTTTCCCCTTGATTGTAAATATATCTCAAATGCTTTGTTTAGCACCTAATTCAATCAATTTATCATATGATTCTATACTGTTGTATCTCTTGGCAAAATCTAAGGCAGTTTTTCCAAATTTGTCAAAGGCATCAATTTCAGCATCGAATTTAATTAATTTTTCAATAACATCTGTTTAATTAGTAACTGCAGCATGAATCAATGGTGTTTGACCTTCTTTGTCAGCTCCATGCTCATCAAGTTTTGTTGCAATGAGTGCGCTTCAATTAACAGCGGCTGTGATTAATGTCCAACCTCTTCTATTCTTCGCTTCGAGATTGCAGACAGATTCCATCAATTTGGTAGTAACTTTGACACCATTTGATACACCACAGACGATCAATGCAGTATTCTCATCTTTATCAGTTATTTCAGTGTTTGCACCCAATTCAATCAATTTTATTGCGACTTGAACTCTATTATACAAAGCAGAAAACATCAATGATGTATAACCGTAATAATACTGCTCACAGAAGTTGACATCACCACCAATAGAAATAATATCATCGATTAGACGAGGAATTCCAAATTAAACATTTTTGATTAATAAATGATCGATATTATTTGCTGTAGAAAGGAGATAAAGAAAGAGCTGAAGATCAAGAAAAATAGCAATTAAATCATCGGAAAGAGCAAAACCAAAATCTTGGTGAATAAGCATTGCTGTATTAAAATCGTGAATTTTGATAGTATCAGGTTTGTAATATTTTAAGCATTTATCGATGATATCATGATTCCTTCCTGTTATACTCAAGTTGAGGCAATTCTTAGTTAAAGGAACTCCATTGCTGCGAAGAAATCTAAAGCATTGAATCGATCCAAATTTGCAACACCATTCGATGAGTCTTTTACCAAAAAAATTGCATGTTATAGTCAAACCTACCTAAATAACTATGTATGTTGTCCATAAATGAACTTAAGTTATCATGAAAGATGCAATGCATGATCGAATCTGGTTCGAAAACATCCAAAATTTCTTCAAACTTTTATTATGATTTGCTTTTGCATATTTTGGTATGTCATATAGATGCATTTGCAGTTAATGTTCCTTTGCAAAAATTAAACTTATTGCAGGCTTCAAATGATAAAGACTCAGTTTAACTTTGTAGCGACCAATATCCTCTAATTGATTTGAGATTTAGCTCACACGCAATGAAAATAAGCAAATAATATGCAGTTACATCACAATTTTCATTATCAATTAGATAAATCATTTCATTCAAAAACAATTCGTTTATAACCTTAACATCAACAATAAAAGAATCTTTAATATTTTTATATCTTATTGATGAATATTAATGTTTCAAATAATAAATCTTGAATTAAAGGTTCATTTTCATTTCAATTGAAAAAAGCTTTCTAGTTCTAACATAACAAACAAATAATTTAAAACACAAAAAAAAAACAAAAAATAAATCTCTATGCAATTGTTGAATTAGGAGGAGGAGAGAAAGAAGGCATAATTGGTGACACAAGGGCAGGATATCCAATAGGAAGATCACACGCTTGAACAATCAAGTTTCTCATTGTATGGTCATCTTCTTGTATGTACATTCTTTCGCTGCTGTCATCACCGAAGAAGATCTGGCTCTGTGCTTCACTGGCCCAAAAAGACCTTACGAACTCACGCTGAACAGCCATTACATCCCAAACGACTTCTGTCAGACGGAAGAACAAAACAAATCTTCCGTCACTTTTATCTTCGAAAGCAACTAAATCACGACGCTCTTCGAGGAATGCTTCATTGAACTCTGTGCTTTGTGCGGGTGCTACGAAGTATCTGAGTGATGTATCACTGATGAAAGCACGGCAAGACTCTGTTGTGTCTGTTTCAGGACCAAGTTGCATTGCTGAAAGTGATAGATAAAGAAGAATGTTTCTTGCAGCGCTTTGAATGATAGGTTCAGGGTGTCCATGGAAAACATCGAACAACTTGTTTGTGTCTATTGTATCATTGGTGAACAAACTGTCCATGAAGTTCTTTTCAAGCCATTTCAAGTTCTTTTTGTGTTCTTCCTCGAACTGAACTTCGACAACTGTTATCGCGAGTTGGAAGTCGATATCTAAATCTCCTTCACTAGTGACGCTTGGAAGTTTTCCTTCAGCTATGAATGGTTTGAGACTGACAGCAAATGCAAGGAAACTCCAGAACCTCATTTCATCGTTACTCAATCCAACGAAAGCGTCTTTATCATGTATCTTAGTTACATTGTACTGCCAAAGGATAACACCTGTTGCGCGTGCTTTCCAGTTCGTTGTTAAATACATGCAACTAGATTTAATGTTAGGAATGCAGTCTTTGTAACTCGAAACATCATCTTTGAGTTTCGCGATTTCACCGAGATGGCAAATTGTTTCATCATTATATTCTAAACCTCGGAGTTGGAAGAGAATGAGATTTGGCTCGAGTGATATAATATGGACGAAAGCAGCCAGTGGTTCACTGAGAAACAGATAGAATGTGTTTGCTGAAACGATTCCGAGTCTTCCTGATCGAACAAGTCCATACAAAGAGAAAACAAGAGATTGTGTCATTGATGTGTATACAGGAGTCTCTATTGGGTGCTCTGTACGATGCTGCAAGTAGTTTCTTGCAATATCAATGTTCCTGTTCTCGAGGATTTGATTCCAGAAGGAGTTTGGCCTTGGTGGGAAAGGAAGAAGAATTCGGAACTTCGACAATATCTGATATGGAGCACCCGTCAAGAAACTCCAAAGGAAGGCGATTGAAGAAATAGATCTATCAGCGAAAGGAAGAGCAATGACAGCAAGATGTACAACGTATATAATAAACCTTTGGAATAATGTCTCGCCATTGATGGAGTCAAAGAATCTATAAGCGATAGAAAGACGTGATCTACTCCAGAAATCAGTGATTGGGATAATTGATGCGATTTTCTGTATAGCAAGCATGCAATAGAAAATTCCTAAAGAGGAATTTTCATATCTAAGCTCATACTCATAGAATATCTTTTCCATGAACAAAGCGAACGCAAAAATGTGGGGTTCAGTAAATGATTTGTTGATGCACATAATCAATAGAAGTGCAGTAATAATTGGATTAGCAGGATCTAGAGATAGCATCAGTCCGAGAACCATCGGGCAAATGAAGCATGGCGTTAAAAGTCGAATGAAATTAATTGTATTTGACGTGAATGGCAAAAATCTTGTTGTAAAGAAGAAATACTTGTTAATTGCACATCCATAAGGCCATGCTATATCGAATATAGCTAAATATATCATTGCGAATAATAAAAGTGTGGATTCAGTCGAAAAAGTTGTAGAAGAACCTGTATAACAGCCTATATATGTAACAACACCCATACATAGTATGAACACTGCCGAAATTAAACCTTTCCAAGATAATTTGAAACAAATTCTTGTTGGTATCTGAAGAATTACGCAAATAACAGCACAAGAAAGACTGAGAGTAAGCCTAGTATATGCTGCAATCAATATACCGAAAACAATCGAAAATAAAATTGCAGATCTAACAAACAAAATTATCGAGTTTCCTGCGCTCGTTACTCCAGAATGACCGAATAGATATTTGCAGATCCATTCTAAGATCCATGTTATCATTGTTACGGGGTGTCCAATGAATAAATAAGCCCACAAAGGGAAAAGATATAAAGCGAAAACAAAAAAGTAATTAAGCCAATGTATGAACTCAGTTACGCGGTCTTGGATTGCTGGATCTTTGAAAATTCCCGGAAAAGGTTTGTCTGACTGAATAAATAATAAGATCGCTACTACAGCTGAAATTGTTGCCGGTCTTGTAAGTCCTGTGTATATATCTCCTGTTGTTGTTGAATACCAATCAACTTCTGGTGGATGCAAAGTCGAATATAAAGCTGGACCAAAAATAAAACAAAGCCAAATTCGTCCTGCTAAAGGTAATACCTTCATTTCCATTGGGCAGAGAACGTTCATTAGGAAATTAACGAAAAATGAAATAACAACGTACCAAAAAGATGTATTTCCTCCAAAAAGTGAATCTAAAGCGTCTCTTGTAAAAGGAACTATAAATTCATGGCCGCATATAATGAGCACGTCTTTTTTATCATTGTCTGAAGACGATTCTAAATCGGAGTCGCGATTTTCTGATTCTGCTATCATTTTAACAAAATGTATAACTAAGTCCGGCGCAAAGCCTCTATCTATCAAATATGCGAATACAGTTTCTGTAATTGGGCCCTTTTTCGGAAGAATTTGTCGTAAATTCCATAAATCTTGAGGTATTCCATCAGGCGGAGTGTCGTTATCCATTTCTGCTTGGAATTTTCGTGCGCGTATTTCTTGGTTTTGCGGATTTTTAGGGATTGATTGAGTATGATTTACAATTAGAGTTAAAATGACTAAAGTAAGCTTAATTGCGAACAACACAAGCGATAGGATCAGCGAAAACTGAACTGCCTGAGACCAGCTCAAAGCTTTCAGAGCTGGAAACAGATAAACTGCAATCAGAGCAGCGAAAACAGCGATTCTGATTGCGTTTGTCGATATGTTGTTCGACAGAACGAGGCCTGAACAGAAGGAGATGAGCCAATTTCTGTGCCCATCTCCCATTTATGATGAATTCAGGTTTTTATAAATAAAATTTTTCGGTGAAAAAATTTTTATTGTATTTTTAAACTTTATATTATCGTGGAGATTCTAAATAATGAATTTGAGATTCCAAATTTTTGGATCGTATCTGCATTGTACAGTGTCTGAAAACATCTCATTCGCAGTAATGGTGATGACGTCCTGCTTAACACCTTTTAATCTGCAGTGAAAGGCTACTTCATCTAATTCATTTGTGAATTGGTCAATGCAAGACTTCTTTCCGACAAAATAAGATTTATACGCAAGTCAAGATTAAGAATGTGTCGGGGACTTGTACGCGTAGCGTACAAGTCCCCGACACATTCTAACAAAGGCCGACAAAGTCAGCATCATTAATTTTTTCACCGTCTAATATAAATAGAGCGAAATTAATAAATGACATCACTTAATGAATCACATCACTTGTCGCATATATAGAACGAATCACCTCACTCAAGTGCCCACGAGTCCCCTCCCCCATATTCCGATAAAAATAATAAATAAAAAATAAATTAGATTAGTTTCTGGACTCGAACCCGAGAAGTTTTAAATTTTTTATCACAGTATAAATGGGAATTATTCTATCATCACCAAAAGATCCCTTTGATATTTTAAATAATTTATTATTTCATTTTGGAGATACTGAAAATATTGCTATCTGGGATAATGATGACCTTAGACAGATAACAGATGAAGAATTAAATACAATTGTTCATCCATCAGGTTCATGGTATATAAATGGAAAATTTGATAATAGAGCTTTCGACAGTGAAAATGTTAAACATATTTGCTTGACCTTAAAATTCAAATCGACTGCAACAATTAAAGATGTAATTAGTGCTTTAAATCAAGCATCAACATATGGATGGTTTGAAGGTTTAATGAAATTTAATGATTATACTTAATGTTTTAAATAAACTTTTTCGGTACCAATACTCTTTATATACTTGATTAGTGTCTCCATCAATATGAGAGCAAAAATTATCACGTTCCTCATTATAATTTAAATCTTGTGTATCATATTGAAAATTGACAGGACAAATGAAATATCCTTCGTTCTCTTTCTCTACAATCAGTATTGGAAGTCCAAATTAAAATAAAGTATATCTCCGTTCGATATATATATATATTGAATACCTTCATCTAATAGCATTTCTTCAAGCTCATCCATTTATCACTCGATAAAATTATTTATGCAGTTCTAATCCATGCAACAGCAGCGAGATAAGGAGGAATATAATCAGTACCAGACCCGCCAGTAAAACTAGTATTTCCACATAGTGTGAGTATAGATAAATAATATATAGCGACGAATCTATATATAGACAAAAATAACAAAATTCATTCAAAGTCTCTAGCACGCCACAAATATATTTCATATAATCTTTCAATAGAGCAGCTTGCATTATAACATCTGCAATCACGTTCAAAATAATCATCATTATCATCAATGTTCAAATTCATTGGTCGAATTAAATATCCGCCAGTTAGTAATAAGATGTTCGCATTATCCACGGCTTCGCCGCGTCACACACACAAATGAGCCCATCCCGCTGAGCAAGCTCAGCTTCGGGCTAGGATAAATGAGCCCGACCCAAGGGTCGGTCTTATTCTTCTTAACCTGATTATATAACGGTTTTTTATCATTTGTGGAT
>JALKBU010000160.1:0-69983 GCA_023091735.1 Trichomonas tenax
ATTCTAAATATGATTTATTAATGACAATTTATCCTGTTGGTTCAATTTACACATCAATGAATAACGTAAATCCTGCTCAAATATTTGGTTTTGGTGAATGGGAGCCAATAGTCGATCGTTTCTTATATTGCGCTAATTCATCAAGAGAAACAGGAGGAAGTAAAAAAATTACAGTAAATAACTTACCTTCACACAATCATTACTTTTCGGGTACAACATCATTGGCAGGAGCTCATACTCATTTAATCAGTAATAGAGGTTATTATGGATGCGGTAACGGAGGAAAAGAAACAATTTCACGTTATGATATTACATCAGATAACAGAGAATACAACACTGGTTTAATCATTGATCATGCAGGAAGCCACATTCATTCAGTTTACGGAAACACTGCCGACACTGGTTCAGGTACTGATTACATGCCTCCATACATTACTGTTTACACGTGGTATAGGGTTTTTTAAATCCAAATAAATTTCTCTCATAACCACTAAAATTATTTTTCAAAATTTCCTTACCCTCATTTCCTTTCGCTATCTTTTTTTAGTTAGTTAGTTAGTTAGTCATAAATTATTTTCAAAACTGAATACATTTTATAAAGTCATAATTTTTAAAATAAAATTAACGTTAGTTTGTAAGAAATTCAAAAATTTATTTTTTATATGGGGGGGACCCTAACTTGTAAAACTAATTCTGTCGTAAATATATTTAAATAGATGTTCGTAGACGCCACGGCGCAGTCGTGGTGGATGCGAACATCTCATTACTAACTACGTTAAGGGCTGTGTTAAATACAATATCGACTGGTAATGATGTTTTCAGTAGTTTATCAACATGGGTTCAGAGAATTGATGATTTCACACATACAATGACTGGAATCGTTAACGGTTTAGAAGATAGTATAGGAGTAACCAATAATGCATTAAATCAATTCACGACTTTCGTTAATGAAACTAACAGAACAACACAGAATGCAATATCAAGTGTTGAATCACTAACTGGTCAGGTAATGGATAGTCATTTAAGTTTATTTCAACGAGTTCAGTGGTTTTTACAGAATTTATCACATGTTGGTACTAATATAGTACCTCGTAGTGTAAGATTAAGAGATGTTGATGAAAATGAAACACATGAAGAAGAAGAAATACATGAACTCACAATTGCTGAAAAATTTAATAAATTATATCCTCGTTACGGTGTGTTATTAAATTATATAAATCAAGTCATAAAAGATAATAACATAACGTTTGAAGGTACTGAAAGAAATAATGATTTAACTATTACGTTTACAGTTGCTGAGTTGTTACGTCAAATATGTTTAATCAACGATAATTTAACATCTTTCACAAAATACCCCGATGATCACGACACTGATTTTTTAGAAGAACCACAAGAACAGACAAATATAAAAGTGGGTAAAATATATACTCAGGAAATAGATATTAATGATAAAGACTTAATGACAGAATTAAATAATAAGGCAAATGTCAATCATGAACATCAAAATATTGAACGCTTAACGGTTCATGAAATTAAGGGATTTATGAAAGAAGGAAGAGAAGGTAAAATAATTAAAAATGAAGATGGAACGGAAACTATTATACCATCAGAACCTCCTACATATGTTATTCCTGAATTCATTGACGGATTGCAAACAAATGGTATATTAATTAAAAACAATGATGGGATAATTGATGTTCAACAGTCATTAAGCAATAAAGCGGATAAAGTAATTACCGATACCTTAACTTCAAATTTAGAGAATGTTATGAATGCACTGAATGATAAAGCCGACAAGGAACAATTAGATTATAACACTCATGAATTATCGTCAAGAATTGAACAAGGAATCGTTGACATTACGAATAAATTAAATGATAAAGCATCGACGTTAGATTTGACAGAAGCATTAAATAAAATTGATACTAAAGCAGATAAAACAGAAGTTAAAAATGATATGCAAATAATTAATAACACATTACAAACTAAAGCTGACAAAACAGAAGTTCAAAAAGTTAATGATGATTTGACTTATAACATTCATGAATTATCGTCAAGAATTGAACAAGGAATCATTAATGTAAGTAATAAATTAAATGATAAAGCAGATAAAGAACATACACATGAAATAACAGATATTAATGGGTTGAACGAAAAATTAAAGGAAATAGATACAGCAATAAACGCAAATGAAATTAAAGTTGATGATGTAATAATTAAGCAGGTATTAGGAACAGATGCGCCTTCAACTAATCCTGAAACTAGTGTTTGGAATTTATTAAAAACATTCAATAAGGAAATAATGAATTTAAAGAAGGATGTATTAAATTCTAAATATGATTTATTAATGACAATTTATCCTGTTGGTTCAATTTACACATCAATGAATAACGTAAATCCTGCTCAAATATTTGGTTTTGGTGAATGGGAGCCAATAGTCGATCGTTTCTTATATTGCGCTAATTCATCAAGAGAAACAGGAGGAAGTAAAAAAATTACAGTAGATAACTTACCTTCACACAATCATTACTTTTCGGGTACAACATCATTGGCAGGAGCTCATACTCATTTAATCAGTAATAGAGGTTATTACGGATGTGGTAACGGAGGAAAAGAAACAATTTCACGTTATGATATTACATCAGATAACAGAGAATACAACACTGGTTTAATCATTGATCATGCAGGAAGTCACATTCATTCAGTTTACGGAAACACTGCCGACACTGGTTCAGGTACTGATTACATGCCTCCATACATTACTGTTTACACGTGGTATAGGGTTTATTAAATCCAAATGCATTTTCTCTCATTTTCACTAAAATTATTTTTCAAATTTCTTACTTCATAAATCCTAATCTTGACTTATAAATTAGCGTAAAACATCAAATTTTAAACATTTTCTGCTAAAGAACCCTCCGGGTTCCCGGCGCAAAGCGCCAAATCAATTTTAGTAGTTTTTGGCGTTTGTAAAAAATCCTTGTCCTAAAATTTTTTTTACCTGGTATTACCTGGTAATCTAGTTACCTGGTATAGTAGATTTTATAAAGTCATTAGTTTTAAAATCAATTTTAACGTTAGTTTTGTAAGTAATTCAAAAATAAATCATAATTAATTATTGAATTCGTCGATATAACTTTTGTAAACGTTCGGGAAATGTTTTATAAAAAATGTACTGACTCATTCTTTACTTAGGAAATAAAAAAATAAATTATTTTTAAAACTGAATAAATTTTATAAAGTCAGGAATTCCAAAATTAATTTTAACGTTAATTTGTAAGTAATTCAAAAATTTATTTTCTATATGGGGGGACCCTAACTTGTAAAACTAATTCTGTCGTAAATATATTTAAATAGATGTTCGTAGACGCCACGGCGCAGTCGTGGTGGATGCGAACATCTAATTACTAACTCCTGCGCGTAGTGCATTTTTTCTTTTCTATTTTTTGATTTTTCGACTGGAACTCTATCAAAAATAAGCGAGAGAACGCTATAATAGTGAGATATATTTGTTATAATCATCAAAGAGATTCATAACAGAAGCCCATTAATGATTTGTAATGGGTTTCTGTTTGTAATCATATCATGTTTAAGTAATAGCTTGCTAAGATCATGAAACAGATTGCACCACTAGACTCAGCACCCCAAAAAGCACGTAAATGTTTCATCAGATTCGTCCATGAAGGGGGTTACTCGTTAAAAATCGCAAAATTCAAAAAGGTCAACGAGAAAAAAAGTGGAGCCCGAAAAACGAAAAAAATCACAAAAATTGAATACTTGAACACATAACTTTTCCTTTAGGACACTTCTAAGAGGACACATGCAGATACGTAGCGCAAATTTACGGAATGCGAAACACAAAAAAACCCTCTAGAGGAACATTAAACAGGATAAAAATTCACTCATTTCTTGCATATTTTGATGTTTTTCCTAAAAATTTTCTGTAAAATCCAATGGTTTACTAGTAAGATATGAAGCATATTAGTAAACCTTTATAAATACAGCAAAATTTCTGCTGATACAGGTTTGACCAAATGGGATGTCACTTTTATTGCGCATTATTGCTCATTGCGCAAAACTGCGCAAAGTGATTTCGACGAATATTAAAGCGTGCGATTATGATTCTAATAGCCTAAAGAATTTGCGCAAGTGCCTTTTACAGCAAAGCACATTGAAAATATTCAAAATATGAAATTCATATTTTATAAATTTGGCTTCATCGAAATGAAAGCATTGGAACCCCTTTTCTGATGATAGTCTGATATAGTCACCACACCAGAATGTTTGGGCATATCAATTTTTCCACACATAATTTAATATCATACTCAAACACATAGTAAAATGACGTTTCAAATATGGCCAAAGGTAATATGATATAACCAGCTTTAAAAAATTGTAAGTTTTTAAAGTAAAAATAAAGTTTTAATAAATTTCGATAATTTTCTACTGTAAAGAGAAAGAATTATGCGTCACATGACTCTAATCACCTAATAGATCCCATGTAAGAGAGTGAAGAATGGATTTAGTCGCATTTGAAGGAAAATATTACAGATGATATTGAAATGATGGTGAAATGGTGCAGGAAGATTGCAGTGAGAACACTTTAACACTCTGCTCCTTTTGGCCTGTTAACATGCCATTCAATAAAGCTCAGAGTTTTACGCAGCATTTTGTCACTTTTTGTGCGGATTTGTCTTTATTGTATAAAGACATTGCACACACGAAAATCGGATATTTAGTTTTTAAATTGTTTTTGAAACACTTTGCCATTATTAAGATTAAATAAAGTAAAAATAAGTTTTTATTGTTATTCACATCGGAAATCTGCATTTCAAAATAAATGAAAATGTTGCATTTTATTTTGACTTTTTAAAGATGTGCTATTTAGGAATGAAAAACAGATATTTCGGTTAAACTTAAAATTAATTGTTTTATTATTGAACACAAAGTTGATACAAGAGGCACCAGTAGTGAAAGGAACATCTTCTGAGTAACACGTTCAAGAAAAATAAAGGTGACAAAATAAAAAATCAATACTACCGAAAAGTAAATTTATTCGTAAAGCGCTGTTGTAAAAATCGAGAGCCAGTCATACGAAATCGAAAAATTTCAAAATAATTTTCTCGATAAAAATAATTGAATTTTTCTGACCATAAGCTTGGAGATTGATCACTAATCATCTAGCGCTAAAGATTGTGTGCCTTCTGATGATTTTTTTTGTTGGTTGTGTATTAATATATTCTTATATGTTAACTAGATTGCTAAAATCTTGTAAAACTATGGAAGCAACTTGATAAATGATACACCAAAAGTGAAAAAGTTGAAATAAAAATAATAAATGTGAAATTTTGTGAGTTATTTCAGAGCGATCGGTTCGTACATGTAGTTTGGAACAACGATTTCGAATTTTTGAAGACCGAGTTCTTTTTTCGTTTTCGCTTCAGTTTGAATTGTTTGCGCGTTTTTGATTTGTTTCTTTGGCCTTCCGTTGCCGTCGGCAAGCTTCGCAAGTTCTATTTTGAAGTTTTCATACTGAAGCTTTCTCTGCTTCACGAGTTCTCCTTCTTTCATCAGTTGATCGTACTGTGTTTTGAGTGTGTAGAGATATCTAATCGACGGATTTATGTTCTGGTTTGGATCCTCTTCGGATTCAGAAATTCCCTCCTCTTCTTCCTCTCCATAAATCGAAGAACTCGATTTTTTCTCTTCTTCACTCATTAAATGGCACTTTTTGCCTCAATAAGATTAAACTCTCACAACCATGATTTTCATACACCACTCCTAAATGCCAATTTAATGGAATTATTTTTGTTTCCTAATTCTTTTTACACACCGACATCTACTAACATTAAATATTTTGTCATGTAAATAAATTTTACAATACAAAATGTATTTTGCCATAAATTCAAACTACAAAAATGATTTTTGTCAAGTAAAAATTTACATGACACAGTCTTTTGTCAAATATAATCAATTTACATGACAAATAGTTTGTGTAAAAGTTACAACAGTAACAATTCATTCTAAGTTCAAAATCATAGTTATAATCGTACTATGGAAGTAGCTGTTTGGTTTTGAATGAAAGATAATGATAATATACAAAACAATTTATAAATTACATAACAAAATAGAACAAATACTATTATTGAAGAGCCTTTGTTCTTGCCTTTTGTGTGAATTTGAGTGTGAACTTTTCGTTAACAGTTTCAACAACTAACATATTCTTCTCATGGTGTGAAGTGATATTGAGAACATCGCTGTTAACTTTGAACGAATCTTTGATATTAATCGCCAGGCTCTTTAGGTCGAGATCGAAAACGTGGATGCGGCATGTCTCGCAAACAGTGACTGCAACAAAGAGCTGACCGAAATTATAACCATGGACAGATAAAATCCTTCCAAGTGTGTAATCGAACTTGGTAGAAGCAACTAATATAGCATTCATTGTGAAAATCCGGATCTTTGATTGCGTGAAGACCCAAAGCAAACAAAGCTGCTCATCATATGTAATACCAACAATTTTTTCGTCAATTACGATTTCGCGGTGGAAACTTCCTCTGACTGCATCCCATAAAATAATCGAATTTTTTGTCATCGAAGCAACAATCATTGATCTGCTGCATGGAAGAGACTTCACAGGTTCATGGAATGACATTGTGGAGAGTCTCGCTATTTGTGTGATTTTCCACTGCTTGCCGAACTTCAATGTATAGCAATTAGAGAAACAAGCATTAAAATCGATAACAATCAGCGATGAATCAAGTGAAACTTGATAACTCAAAACATTATTGAGAATAGAATTCTTGTAAACAAAAGAACCATATGTTAAAGTGCAGTTCCTTGTGTTGATTGCAAACTGCTTGTTCTGCAAGTCATAAGGAGTCTTTTCGAATTCAAGAGAAAGTTTTTGACCATTGAATGTTCTTTCCTGATGATTCTTCTTGAAGATCTGAACTGGACACTGTCCCCAGTGTTCTAATCTCAATGACATTGTTGTTAACAGATCATCATCGCTTTCTCCAGCATTATCTTCGACATATGTATGATAGCTCTCTGGAAGGAAGATATTCTTGATTGCTATTGCAGCAGCACCAGTTTGACTTGAACCAAAGATCATATCAATCCATTGACCAATGTTGCATTCATTTAATTCATCTCTGTTGACAAGCATAAAGTGAGCAGCACTCCTTGCCCAAGGAGGAAGTTTTACGGTGTTTATTTTCATGTTCGAAGTGTTCATCAATATTTCAGGAACCATAAACATTTCAGGGATTAATTCTTTGACATCGTTGGTGTTCAAAGCGCTGGAACTCAACCAGCTGTAGTTGAGATCGAAGAATATTCTGCTCAAATTGTCCCAACCAGTGTGAAGATCCCAATCGTAAAATGTGAATGGTGGAGTTCTTAAATTGAAGAAGTGAACACTTGCTCCCATTGAATAGTGAGCTCCATAAAAGAACTGTCCGTTATATGATGAATCAAATTGCTGCGCTCTGTCTTCTGACTGTTGACCCATTGGAAGATTGAGTTTGCGGTGATTTGCGAATCTTGTTGGATCATCAGTTTCATAGTCTGAAATGACCCATGGGAAAACTGGATACTGAGAAATATCAGCGAAAGATCTGCTCGCTAAGGAGTTGATGACAAGCAAATAATCGAATGTGCTCAACATTCCTGTTGACCAAAGATTGAAGGCAGTTGATGTTGTGTATTGATGAAGCTTTGTCCATCCGAATGACGCTTCCTTGGAAATTGTAACATCTTTGACGAAGCGCTCTGGTAATTTCGAAAGTCCTTCTGGAATGATAATCAATGGACCAGAATCAAATGATTTGATTTCTATGGCTGTTGGTCTGTGAAGATGCATATGTTGCTTTGTGAAAATGGTCTTTGAGAACTTTTTGATCAGAACGAAATGACCGCAAAACAGCGAGAAATTACCATAAAAGCCAAGCAATATATCAGCAGCAATCGATCTGAAGGTAATAGGAGTTTCAGTTCGTGTTAACTTGATAGCGTTTTCATTGAATGTGGCGCAAATCAAGATCAAGAATTCTTCTTGGAAAACGAAGATAATAGAGTCCATTGGCTCTGGAAGTCTCCTTAACTTGCAATTGAAGCAATATTGCAGTGGACCAAAGATCTCAGAATAAACCCTGACAAATGAATCATAAAGATGTGGATAATTCAGAGAATAGGTAAATCTAAAATCTAATGGTGACGCCAATTCGAAATCATAAACAAACTCTACATATTCCGAGTCGTTTAATTCCTCAAACTTGGTTAATAATTCTGTTGAAGATAAGTGAGGAATCTTATATGTTTCGATATCATTTTCTCCTGTTGGAATATGCATTTCTGATGGCACGAGAATATGTGGAACATCGATTGGCCAAACTGTTGGTGATATTGTGTAATAGTTTGGTTTTGATTGTTCTGATCTGGCAATACTTTGGAATCTTTGCCATAGCTGAGTGATTGTATACTCCATCTTTCTTAATATGATTGATGAAGCAAGGCCAATGCATTGATTTTGGTAATGTTTTGCAAAGCTTGAATACTTGGCTTTGTATATCATTGCCTTTGAGAAAACTAAACTGATGTCAACATGCTGAGATTCAAGAATCATCTCATCAGGAGTGAAAGGATCAAGAGTTGTTGTATAAAGAGCAAGGAAAGCGAGTCCTTCAGTGAATTGCTTAGTTATCTTTCCCTTAAGATGAGCTTTGATTCCTGAGATAAACTGATCCAAAGAATGTTCAGTCTTAGAGGACCAAGCATTCTTGAAATCATCGTTAACTAAATACTTCAATGCCTGTTCTGTTGCTTGTTTGACATTTGGATCTTTAACTAATGGATGCTGAATGAGTTTGAAGATGAAATTGCAAGCGAAGTCAAAGTCGAAAAGACCAGAATCTTGGAACAAAAATACGCTGACTGAATTTACGATAGCGAATAATTGTGGAACATCTTCTAAAGAAACATCGAACAAATGCATTAAAATGGATCTTAAATGGATTTTCACTTCTTCATTTTGAGATAATTCTGACAATTGTGGAGACTGATACAAAGCGCTGAGAACAGGAAGAAGAGAGCTGAATAAGAAGGCCATATCAGAGAAATATCCCTGATAAACTGCGATACACATGAACTTAAACAAATCATTGAAAATCTGAAGTGGAGCCGAAAATGTTTCTGGTCTTGTGAATATGATGACAATAATATTAAGAGCCAAGTCACCAACAAGAATTTCATGTCTAGAACAATACTGACCCAAGAGAGAAAGCAAACTTATCCTAAAAGACTCTGGATCAAAAATAAATGATATCAACAGTTGGGAATAAAACTCTGTGAGAGATGAAGACTTAGTGAAGATAGACATTGAGTCCTCATCTTCTCTGTCATGGAAACTGATTGCTGGGATGTTGTGAGATTTCAAAAAGTTCAAAATAAACTCAGGGTAGTTTACACCAAGTGATATTGGAATCTTTCCAGCTCTGTTGAGATGCTGAACGGAGACACCCCATGTTTCGACATATGCAGTCAGAACAGAATAATCATCAATATCAGGAATTCTTGAATGCTTAAGAATCGATTTAGGATTGAAGACGAATGGACCGAAGAATGCAATGATATCTCTAACTCTGATATCGCTCAAGCAATCAAATTCGGATTTTGGAATCTGCATGAAATTGTTGATGAAAGCAAATGTTTCACTTTCGAGTTTCTCCAAAGTTTTTGGAGGAGCTGAAATCAAAATAGTCAAAGCTTGGAAAACTAAAGAAACAGCAGTGATTGCATATTCAGGTCTGACAATTTTTGTAAGTTTATGGTTTCTTCTGTAATAAGATCCAGAAATCAAACATTCCATTGCATTATAAGTGTTGCTGGAATATGTTTTCACTAAAGCAAAAGCAAGTAATTCAGTATATTGAGAATAGTTGGGGAACTTAGCTGAAAGTTCAATCAACATTGTCATAAATCTATCATTAAGATAATCATGACCATTTAGCATCTCTGATGCAATAAACTCGGGAGTGAAAACACATGACAATTCTTCAGTTATTTCCAAGACACTGACAATTCTTACTTTGGATGATTCATCACAAACTTTGAAGAAAGAAGCGATAACTTTGTAAACTTCGATGCTCTTTGATCTTCTTGCAATTTCACAACAGTCTTCGATGATATAATTATTTGTATGAAGTCTTAAAGACAATACAATTGGATCAATCTTGATTTGATCTGTTGCTAATTTGGAAAGTTCTCTGAAGAATTGAATATCATATTTCTTCAACAATTCGAGGTCATTCAAGAAGAAATCAATTTTAAATGATTCAATGGCACTTTTGATGATTGTTTCCATTAGACTATCATCTAAAGCATATTTTTTGAGTGGCTGAATAAACATATCAAATGATATTGTATCATTGATCTTAATCATCTTCAATAATGTGCGGAGGTGCATTTCAGGTGTGACATCAGACTTCATCATCATGTTGTAAAAAGTATATAAGTTATGTGGGAAGCTGAGATGCCATGCAAAACCTGTATTTCTGATTGGCATAACTCCATTAAAATCAAATTCGCCATCATATGGAGAAATATATAACATTTGATTAGGATCAGTGTTCTTATTCGTTGGTGGATTGAAAGGAACGCCTTCTTTGAATAATTGCTCGATATCAAATGGAATTTTGTAAATTGCAATATGATTGACAATATACCAAAGGTTGGATTGCTTTGGAGCACCAAAAGTAACATCAGAGAATACTTGAATGTCTTTCTTCAAAGGAATAGCTTCTGTATTGTTATTGACACCAACAATGAGATTTTTGTTTTCAGGATCTAATTGTACAACAACGAAGAACCAATCGTCATCATCAACAACAAAATTGAAGTCTTCGGCTCCAAAAGTGAAAACAAAACTGTTGGAAACTAATATGCCTCGAAGTAAATCACACGTGAAAACTTCTGTTACAAACTTTGATTCGGCGACTCGCATCCAAAATGCGAAGCCTCTGCACTGAGTTTTGATATTGAAGTGAGACTTTCCATTCATACCGAATTCTAACATCGGATATGAATACAATCTATCAACGAGATGATCCAAATGCATGTGGTTTTCTAATATTGAGCTGAAATAAGTATATGGCAATTTGAGTGATAGCATCTTGTCAAGGACTGTTGAATCGTAGTTATTGCATCTAATAAAAGCAGGAATACCTTCATCTGTTGCCATATATGCCATTCCTATCGTCACATTGTTCTTTATATCAGCGAATGGCAAAAGAGAAGGAACACGAATCCTATGCTCGGAATAACAAACTCTGGACAAAAAGGCTTTGTCTAAAGTAAAAAATCTGTGAGATAAACTTATGCTTGATATCCATTTCGTGACATATGGCTCTGTGTGATCATTAATCGATGAATCTAGAAATTCTTTATACTGTTCTGTTGTGATATCAGGGAAGACATCCAACCATGTCAAACCACCGAATTTCCAGAAGATTTTAGAGCATTCTTGGTTAATAGCAAAAGCATAAGTTAACATTCCGAGTTTGTTGACATATTTCTGTTGTATCTTCTGAATTATATCCTGCATGATAACGAAATTCGAGTTTTGAGCAAATGTGATACCAATAAGCTCATCACTTGCATTTTGTTCAAATAATATTCTAATATAGCGTGATTGACCATTACGATCACTAATGGTGTTATACAATAACGAAATTAGTTTGTTAAATGATGGTATTTTCGACAATTTCACAAATTGTTTCGTTCGTGTTAAAAATGTTGTGTAATCTGGCTGTAATATGGACAAGTGATTATTGTCGAATTGATTACACAGTAAATCAAAGAAAATGGTCTGTGATTCGATCGTTACGAAGTCTTTGTCGATGAAATGCAAAACACAAGAAGCGTAAAGCACTGCTTTCTCATATTTTCTGTAAGAAATCCAAACAACGGAGTCAACCAACACAGCAGATAACTCAGAAGTGGTGACTTCTATTGTAAATAGATCGATTATGGGGCAAATCGCATCTAAATCAGACATTATGAAATCTTCATTAGAGAAAAGCGTTCTAAATGCTTCAGCATAAATCATTCTATAATTGTTTTCCATATAACCAGATTTCATTAATTTCAAAATTTGATTATTTTCGTAATTTGACATACATGCAAGTTGAGCAATATTTTTCGGTAATTCAGCTGGATCTGAGAACTTATGAAGCAAAAACAAGCCAGAATTGTTGAGAAAATAAGAAATCGGATCTGGATCTTTAAATAATTTCGAGAATGAGACGTAAAAAACTATCGAGTAACCAAAATTGCTGTGTATGATTTCTCCTTGATTGACGCTAGAAATGAAAGCTAATGTTATCGCATGTAACTCTTCAGATTGGAAACTTATGTTTCTTGTATGTATAGAAAACTGCTGAATGAACCATCCAAGACCCGATGTGTAATCAGTTTTCGTGAATAAAGTGACTAAAACAAATCCGAAAAAGTCAACTGTGGCCAAATTTCGAATAAATTCACGCGATCTCAGATGACATACTAGTATGTTGTTAATGATATCCGATAAAGTAGGCTTAGTTGAGTATAAAATGACTAAAATGCAAATTGCATTCGAAACGTTTATAATTTTCGGGGAAACTTCAAACAATGTTGATACATTAAGGATGCATGCGAGAGTTGCTTGTACTTCTGTCTGTTTATTGAAGATTAACTGCAAATATTCGAACAGTGGATTAATAAAATCAACGATAATCTGGGTTTCTTTATCAGGTTTGAGTTTCATTT
Organism: Trichomonas tenax; assembly: GCA_023091735.1. Taxonomy (NCBI): domain Eukaryota; phylum Parabasalia; order Trichomonadida; family Trichomonadidae; genus Trichomonas; species Trichomonas tenax. The sequence goes on from JALKBU010000160.1 coordinate 12,808, forward strand.
CTTTTGGCTTGTTGAAGAACATCTGATTAATCCTGTTTATGAGCTGAGAAATGATTTTTGTGTTTACAGTATTCGGATTATTCGGGATGTAAGAGTTCAAAATATCGTTGATACCCTGGACTATGTTCTTATCTCTGTATATCACCTGTTCATTTGTATCATCATGGTCTTCATTGCCCCCAAATATATTCGAAAACCATGATAACATTAAAAAGTGACACCGTTTCACGAAACACAGAATACGTCATTTCTATGACATAAAAAAGCTATGGATGTGCGCGTTGGGCACTTTTTTGATGCGCACGAATTTTGCTGATTTACAGATCGCGCCAAGCTCCTCGAAACCCCCCAAATATTCATTCATTGCCCTGCAATATTTAGCCTCCCACCTGATTAAATTTTATAAACCCTAACTATTATCATCCCCCATTTTTCTATCAATGCTCCTTTTTTATCTAAAACTATCCCCTTTATATTGATTTATACCCCTTTTTAGTCAATAATCTCCCTCATTTTTTTGTTCTGACCCTTTATTTTTTCTTAAAAAGTGATAGAATGCGAAAGGGCTGCACCAATCATGCGCAAATTCGCTCAATGCGCTCTATGATAGCGGTATTGCAAATAGCTCATATAAAGGAATGGAAACAAAAAAGGGCATATTTAACGAGAATCTTTTGAGATAATTTTGATTTTCTTATATTGTATATATGATTAAAGAATTTTAATATACACATCTAGGCCATATTAATGGCAGTTAATTTTTAGTTTGAAACACATGATTAAAATTATCATAGGAAAAATTTGAAATTGTGAGGAATAAATGGATGGAATCAACTACAATTAAATAGTATAGTATGAAGGACTAACTACCAAATGAAGAAAACTACAAGTATCTTGTAATGACTTTGCATGCTCTGTTTACCAGCTGATATTAGAGTACATTACTCACATGGATACTGCCAGTAAGGTTTTGCTTTTATTTTAAACAGCATCAAGATTTTGGAAAAAGTATATAATTTTGAAAACATTCATTTTTTTCATGAAAAAACAATAAAAGTGTTTGCCTGTCAAATAGGGAAATTTTACAATGTCAGATTATCAGAATTTCAATATTAAAAAATCAATCAGTTCTATGCATATAATACATGTTCTGAGAAACAGACACTATGAATAGATTATATAGATGAATATATTCAAGAGAATTAACATAGAATTGGAAGTTATAATGATTTAAGGGTCATATATTTTAATCAAGAAATTTTTATATATCATCAGCGCCACCCAGTGTGAAGTTGATGTGTTTTATTGATTTTGTTTATTATCCACTTTCAATATGATTTCTCTTTTAAATAATAGTATTTTGAACTAACTGTATAAATATCTTTGGGATATGAACCAGATGTGAACTGATCATTGACACTAAAATCTATTTTTTGTAGTAATATCTTAAATTTTATTATAAGGGTCCGCTATGGCCAAACTTCCTGTATCGTCCTTCACTTTTTTGGTGTATTTTTCACTTATTTTTATGTACAAGACAATGTTAAAAAATGCACTAAAAAACAACTTTCTTGATTTTGTTTCCCCTCATACTAAGGAATAATTGTTTGAAGTATCACGGCTTAATTTTAACTTTTTAACAATATCATTAATATCTCCTAGGAAAATGGCGTAATCATTTAACATTTTAATGGATATTTGAATGCTTATATGCTAAAGAATACTTTGGTAATGGTAAAGTAGCAAAATAAACAAGTGGACCCTAAAATTTCATTGCATAGATCTTAAAGTTACCATTTGCTAATATTATCATGAACCAATATTAGTAATAAGTGGATTCAACTGACATAAGTAGTATACAGATTGTGATTTTTCGGGGTAAACCAAAAATTTGGCTAACCCCAAAAAATCAGCAATCTGAGAATATCCATAATTATAATTTCACCAAAATTCATATTATAACAATTTTCCTATCATTTATATCAAAATCCCAATAATTTCTATAATTTGTTATTAAAATGTATTGTTTAATTAATAATCTAAATTCTTATTGTTATGATTTATTAATGGTTTATCTAAATTTGTGAAAATAAAAAATATTTTTTTTATATTATGAAAAAATTAATATATTTTTTCTTCTAATAAATAATTATGACAACAACTCAAAATCTTCTTAATTTAACATAGGAATAATTTAATGAAATTTTCATTGGTGGAAATCCTAACGCAAATGATGAAGAAAATGTTAAATATAAATTATATATTATTTATAAAAATCTTTGAAAATTACTGGATGTGCTCATGAAAATATTTCTTAACTAAAACGTGCTAAGAAAAATAAAGTTATAACTATATTAAATAATATCATATTAAAACTTAACGAATGTGATTTGGTGTTACGTGCTTGATTTATTCCTGAAATATACATCTATAATAAATAACAGTAGTATTAATCCCATTTAATAAAAAATAAAAATTTATTTTTGGACCAATATTTTAATGTTTTAGTTTAGAAACAACCCATGAACCAACATCAGAAATAACATCATTTGTATTAATCACAGGTTTTCTATCACCATTATTATTCACACCAAATTCAAATCCAACTTTTGGTAATTTTTCCTTAACTTTATTACCGAATTGAGCACCAAATGAACTTGCTACAGGTTTAACAACATTATTTGTTAACCAATTAAACCCAGATTTAATTCCACGACCAATTTTCTTAGCAACATCTTTTAGTTTTTTCCAAAATCCCCAAGCCATTTTAATTATAAATACAATTTGAAATTAATACCATTATTTATGTTTTTTTATTTTATTTAAAATGAATTCGGCATTTAATACAAGGCTAAATAATAACAATAATTTACAGGGTAATGTTGCGCAATATTTTGAAAATCTAAAATCCCTGGTACAAATTAATGATGGTACTAGAAGTTTTCAATTACGTACAGTTGATTGCCATGACCAATCAGCGCCATTTACTGAAGGACAAGAAACAAGAATTGCTATAACACATTCTGATTTTGATATTACGCAATTAACTGATGGATTTCTCACATTTAATGTGAAGTTAAATCTTCAGTTGAATGGTTTAGATCCAAACTTTACCGATGAAGAACATTTGTGTAAACTTTTCGTTGGATTTAAATCAAGTAATCAAATATTTGATCAACTAGAAATAATGTGTAATAATAGATCTACAGGATATCAGCAAAATGAATGTGTATGTGAAGGATTTGCTTATAGTACTATCAAACCACATAATGAGAAAAAGACCAAGAAATATACACATTCTTTATATGAAATGTTGAAAATCTTTCTGAATCTATTGCTGGAACATATGTTAATTTAATGGATTTCAAAGAAAATAATGGATATAAGGAAGTAAACTTTGAACTTAATGTTCCTATTGAAGATCTTTTGTGTTTACAAGCTTTCGATATGTTTGTTAATAATCGATTCAAATTGGTGAATGAATTGTCAATGAATATCAATTATCATTATTTCATTTACAGATTGATAACGTATAGTGTATATTTGCAATGACGATCTTTCAGAGCGCTTAAGCCAAAGAAAAAGTGGTTCGCGGAATATATTTATCATCGATGGCTGTATTGATGCTGGATGACATCCAATTTGTGCGCTAATCAGATATCTAACTCATTTTCACTTAGATATGATTTCTTATTTTGCAAATTTCAATAATCACAATTCATCTACTTTTAACCTATTGATTCACATACATATAACAATTATATTATAATTATAAAATATCAATGAATGGATTAGATATTTATATTTTTAATACAAATATATCAACGAGATGAATACACGAAACCATACCAATATATAGCTATTAATCTGTATAGTCGATAAATAATATTAAAAGTCTATGATTGTCTAAAAAATAAATTGTTTGATATAAAGTTCCACCGTTTGATGTATGTTTATTTGCAAAAAGTGAGTTTTCGATAAAATCAAAGTGATTTACGTGAATAGATCAAATTAGAAAATCTCACTTTTATCTTCATTAATACGTTATCAGAATGAATGTGATCAGGATTGAGCCATCCTGCATTACTTTTCCAAATGCGTACATATCAACGGTATCTCAGTATACTCTGACGATATATAATGATGGTAACGAAACTTTAAACCTTCTCTGGAGAAGATTTTCTTCTCATGAGGAGGAAAAAATCGCTTTGGATAAAATTGATCAATCAAATTCAACAGACAGGAAAGAAAAAGTCGAAGAATTACAATATATCAGCGAAATTTTTAAAGTTGATTTATCGCCGATCGAGATTTGGCCACATTCTTCACAGCAAGTCCTAGTTAATTTCCAACCAGAGCTTGCTCAGCCGTACTGCGAAACAGCTTACCTATATTCTGACAAGTTTGAGGAAAGAATTCCTGTTCAATTTAACGGATTAGGTTTGCCACCAGATGCGGTGTTTAACGTTAGCGCAGTCAACATAGGACACGTTGTTCTTGATAGTATACTTGACTACAAGATCGTATTGCAAAACGTTGGCCAAGTTGATGTCGATTTTCGCTATTCAAGCGATGTTTGCAAGACTTTCACATTTACTCCATCATCAGGACACATTCCTATCGGTGGATCGAAAGAAATTATTGCAACTTTCACTGCAAATTTTGTCGGATCATTTAACGAAGAATTTGAATTCAAGATAAAAGGCGCTGTTAAGAATTTCCCACGCGTAAATTTCTATGGTAGAGTTGTTGGACCATTGTACACTATAAATACGAAAGCAATTTCATTCGGCGATGTTTCTTTTGGATTTATTCACACAAAAACATTCGAAGTCGAAAATAAGTCAGATATCCCGTTCGACTACACCTTCGTTCTTGAATATAACGGCAAATTTAGCGGCAGAGAGTTCGCAATCACGCCAATATCAGACACAATCGGAAAATACGGCAAACAGACAGTTAAAATCGAGTTTATTCCAACGAAAATACAGAAATACAATCTCAAGATGCACATGAACATTGCAAGATTTGGACAGAGTCTTGTTACGATTCCTATCACAGCAAATTGCATCTGTCCGGAAATCTCGTTAACGCATCCGGTTGTTGATCTCGGAAACGTGTTCATTGGATACCAATACACAGGCTCAGTTACATTGGTTGACAATACAGAGTTTCCAGCTAAATATGAATCTGTTGACATCAACGATTCATCACAACTTCAAGCAGACGTCGAAATTCTCAAGCATAATGGTCAAATCGATCAACGCTCTAAAACAGACTTCAGTTTCAAGTTCACACCACGTCAGTTGGGTCCATTGAACATCATCCAATACATCAACATTCTCGGCAGTCTTGATAAGCCATTGACATTCAGTATCAAGGCTGTTGGTATTGGTCCAGCTATTTCGTTAAGTCAGCAGCAGCTTTCTTGGGGTTCTATTCCTGTTCTCAAGAAATCAACACAGAAATTGGTCTTGACAAACAATGGTAAGATTGTTGCTAACTTCAAGGCGATGATTGAATGCGATCAAAACGTTTTCACTCTTGCAACACCAAAGGGAATCATTTTACCAAATGAATCATTCACTGCTGAAGTTAATGCTTTCCTCGATGATAACTCTGAGTTCAAGGGGAAGTTGATTTTTGAGTTCGAAAACTTATCTCCAATCACTGTTCCATTGCGTGCAAAAGGCGTTGGAACGGCTGTTAGCGCAGACATTCCTATGGATACAATCGACTTTGGATATGTTTATGCTAACCAAGAGATTACAAAGACAATAACATTTACAAACAAAGGACGAAAAGCACAAGAAATCAGATTCACATTGACAAAGCCACGTCTTGACACCGACGATAAAAACTGCTTCTCATTTAAAGTCATTCCAGACTCAGAAATCATTGAGAAGAACGAAAGCACTGAGTTTACTATTGTCATGAGTTGCACTCGTCCTATTAATTTCTCGATGAATATGCAAGTCAATAGTTCACAGGGCAGAAAAAGAGAAGAACTGTTTTCTCCTTTAGTTAAAGGCACTTTCGTGAAGCCCGTCGTTAACTTCTCATCACAGATGCTTGAATTTAAGCACCTTCATGATATTGCCAAAGAAAAGGAGTATCTTGAGACAACAGGCCAAAAGACTCCTTCTCCGGCTTTATTGACTGATGGAGAGAAGACTCTCGTTATCACAAACAACTCTAAACTTCCATTGACAATGTCAATTGATTGCCCAGAACCATTCTCTTCTTCTCTCAATACATTCACATTGCAGCCAAAGGAATCTTCTGACTGCATTGTTACATTCTCCACAGCATTCAAGACAGACTTTGCTTGCGAAACGATCAATAAGAAGTTGACAATCAGTTTAGACAATCTTCCTCAGAAGTTCCAAGTCAACATGAAAGGCCAAATTGTATTCCCGAATATCGAATTCAATCCATCAGGAACTGTTTTGTTTGGTTCAATGTTGAAGAATACAGAACAAACTAAAGATATTGTTCTCAAAAACCCAACAGAGTTACCAGCAATACTTGAGTGGGAACTGATGCCAGCCGGAAGCGATCAGACAATCGATATGTCGAAGATTTTCGATATCTATCCAATTAGATCTACAATTCCACCAGGTGGAACAGACACAATGCACTTCTCATTCTTCGCAATGAATGATCAAGGTGCAAACATTAACTACGAGGCAAGAGCAATCTGCAAAGTTGAGGGTGGTCCAGAATACTCCATTCCTCTTTATGGTGGCTCAGCAGATATCACTTACACAATTGAACCTTTGCAGATGAACTTCGGAAAGAAGTCTTATTTGACTCCAATCCAATCATCAATCAACTTCTCCAATACATGTGAAGCTCCGCTTAAATTCGCAGTTCGTGTTCCTAAAGCTTGCAAATTCAATCAATTGACATTTACTCCATGCGAAGGAACACTCGATCCACATCAGACAATACAGTTGGGCATCAATATCATCACTGGAATGCCAATTGCTTATAATGAACAATTCTTCATCCAAATCGGACATTTCGAAGAAGTTAGAATTGATGTTGAAGTTGAGTGCTACATTCCACAGCTCATGTTCACGATTCCAAGAAGCTGCGATGATCCAGCAATGGGATCAATCAATGCAAAGAAGGTTTCGAAGAAGCAAGGTGAAACTTTTCCATCAGTCACAGATTTGGCAGTTGTTGAAAACATTCTTGTCTATCAGCAACTTCAGAGCGCTCCTTTAGTTGGCTCAGTAAGAAGGAAGCGCAAAGAAGAGCTGAAGAAGGATTATGATGGATTCATTATTTCGAAGTACGACTTAGATCTTGGAAAGATCGTGTTTGGGCAGAAGCGTGAGTTCCATCTCAAGACAAAGACTATTTCTCCATTCCCAATTTCTTTTACACTCAATACATCTGCATTAGCTGGAACAGGATTCACAATTGAAACAACATCATTCAACAATGTTCCACCGAACACAGACATCGATATTCCAATCGTTTTCAACATCCAAAAGAGAACAAACAACTGTTTGGGTGAAGTTGGGTTTCCAATTCCATTTGTTATGTCAACAGACTTTTCTTTGATAGTTTATCTTAAGGCTAACTTAATTATGCCATTGATCAATCTTTCTCAGCAACACTTCGACTTCGGTAATGTTGTTGTTGGTCAAACATTAATCTTGAGTCTTCAGCTTCAAAATATGAATGAAGTTCCTTGCGAATATAAATTCGGAGAAGCAGAATATACAAATGTTCTCCAAAGAAACATGTCACAAGGAAGTCCATCACCATATACAACAAATCCATCCAGTGGCATTTTACCACCATCTTCATTCATCAATGTTGAAATTGCATTTGCTCCAAAGCAAGAAAAGAACTTCTCAATGCAGTTCCCAATCGAGATCAAACACAACACAAAGCCATTATATGTCACATTGAAGGGTAATGGTATTCAGCTCAAGGTTATATTCGATCCACCATCAATTAAGATGCCTCCAATGATTCCATTTAGCGAACCAACGACAACAACAGTCAAGCTGAAGAATCCAACACAATATCCAATCGAAGTCATGGCAAATCAGTTTGATTTGCAACTCCTCATTGATCAACTCGAAGCAAAACAGATGCAGGAAGAGAAAGAGAAGAACAAGGAACTTGATAAGAATATCAAAGCAACCCCAAGCCAAGAAAATCTCAACCAACAGAATAACAACACAACTGAAGAAATCATGTTCACAAATCAGACAATCTCTCGTTTCTCCATTTGCGTTATTGTTAATGGTATCAGTGGAAGTGGAAGAACAACAGTTTCTCAATCCATTGCGAAGTACTTAAATGTTCCAATTTTGAGTTTGAAGGAGCTCTGGGCGGAATTGATTGCCAACGACAACAAGAACGCTCAGGATTACATCAACATAGTCAAAGACAAAATCAGCCAACAGGAGTATTACGATGGCTTCGTTGTTGATGGCCTCGATGGACTTCCAGAACCAAATGAAACGGACATATTCCTTCAACACTGCCTCAAGCAGAAGAACGCAATGGATGATGTCTTCAATAATCCGCTCCAAGTTTTCAATCACAGCAACCTGACAGCGTCAGAACTTGCTTTAAGTCACCTTCTTGGAGCTCTTGAAGGCCATTACGTCTTCCAGGTCGCGTTGAAATCCACAAGCGAGCAGATGAATGAGAGAAAGGAGAACCAGACAATCGAAGATGCTAAGAAACAAGAGGAAGAAGCAATCAAGGAGAAAGAAATGTTATTCCAAATCACAGAAGAAGATTATGCTAAATTATCTCCTGAAGAGCAAGAAGAAGTTGATAGGAAACGCTCGGAGCACAGAAAGAGATTACTCAGAGGTATCTTAGCAACAATCAAAGAACCAGAAACAGAAGGCAACAGCAAGAAGAAATCAAAACACAAACATCGCTCTAAAGCTGATGGTTCCGATAAATCTGATGCTAAAGATTCTTCAAGATCGAAGTCATCAAAGCATCATCGCTCTAAAAAGGAAGAAAAAGATGAACCACCGCCACCACCTGTTGCTGAAGAGAAGGCCCCAGTCAAAGAATCCAAGAGCAAGAAGAAAGGATTGCAATTGGATCCATTGGATTATGCAATCACTAACTTCATGTTTACATTAGGTTCTATCTCAGCTAAGATCAAAGAAGCACCAAACATCACTATTATCGATCCACTTGCTGTCATTGGAATGGAGTCTCGAGAAGTTTTACCAAAGGTTGAAGAAGTTCCGCAATCGCAAGCAGCATCGCAGGAAACACTTCTCAAGGACAAGACCCAATCCAAGGAATTAATCAAACAAGAGGAAGAAGAAAAGAAGGAAGAAATCAAAGTCGAAGAAGATAAGAAGGAGGAACCGGTCATTTCAACACCACACATCACTCAGTTGAACACAATTGTCATAGACATCAACAATGACAATCCAGAAGCGATAAATGAAGAAGCAAAGAGATTCATTCCACAGCCAAATGGTCTGAAGAACAGAATATTCGCTTCACAGATCCCAGAACAGAGGTTGATAATGCCAGATCAGCAAAAATTCAAGCGCGCAACACTTTCTCAGATGCCAGAGCATATTTACATTCAGCTCGAGCAGACTGATAACGAGAAGATGATCCAATGGTTGGATTCAAGACCATCCACTGTCAGCTCGAATACCGGAGGCAGAAAGAGTCGTGCAAACAAGAACAAACGCGAACCAAGCATCGTTGATGATTTGGACACATCAAAGAACACTCCAAGATGGGTCATCGGACCAATGGCAGAGAAAGAGTTGACATTAGTCTTCGAACCGATGTTCGTTGGAACCTATAACGACAATATCATTTTCTCATTGACAAATGGTATGGCAGACACATTTAAACTTCACGTTTCTGGTGAGTGTTACAATCCAGAGTTTGATAGGAATCCAAAGTCAATGTTCACAAAGGTGATGCAGAGATTAGACAAAGGTGCAGATGGTACTTTCTTATTGGAAACAAACGAATACAACTTTGGTCCTCTCCTTGTTTCCAAGGATAAAGGAAATCCAAAAGCTGCTCCTAACGCTCCTTCACCATACAGAGGTATTGCAAATATCATCAATATATCGCAGTTCCCAATCGAATTCACTGCATTTGTCACTGATCTTATTGGCCACAATGGTTTCTCGCTCGAAAACAACAACTTCATTGTCGAAAAAGGACAAAATTATCAGTTCCCATTCAAGTTCAATGCTGCAAATGCCGAGATCTATAAATCGCAAATTAAACTGCTTGCGAAGGACAATCCAGAGCTATTCAGCTTCAATATCTCTGCTGAAGGCTGTCTTCCCTGCATTGAACCTTCTACAACAAATCTTGACTTCGAGAAGCTTCTCCTCAATCAAACAAGGACCCTTAAGGTCGAACTTAAGAACACTGGTCTCATTCCTGCTGCATGGTCATTCAAGAACATTGCAACACTCGACAAGAACTTCACTCTCAACGCAACAGAGGGAATCATCAATCCAAAGAGTACTTTCGTTTTAACGGCTGTTTTCACATCAAACAAACCAGTTGTTACCAAGAAAGCACTGACATTGGAAGTTTCAAACAAAGAGAAAACGAAAGTATTCTCAACATACAACCTCAACTTCCAGGCAGAAGCATTCGAAATTAATGTAGATTTCCAGTTCCCGAAGGGCATGGATTGCTTGGACTTTGGCGCTTTGAAGGTTTCTCAGCCGAAGACATTGAGCTGCCAGTTGACAAACAAAGGTAAGTATCAGGGCAACTTCAAGGTCCAGTTCACTAATCCAAAGATTCAGCCTCATTTCCAGATTTCTCCAATGGAAGGCCCAATTCCACCGGGAAAGACACCAGCGAACATCTCATTCACCTTCATGTGTAACAAAGTTCAAAAGTTCACAAATATGAAGGGAGTTCAGATCCTTTTGAGTGATGCAACCACTGGATCTAAGACAGATACACTTCCGATCTCATTCAACGCGACTACAATGTACAGCCAGTACAAAATCGAGCCACAGAAGAGAATCGATTTCGGCCCAGTGACAGTCTTGAATACAGAAACAAAGCAGATTACGTTATCGAACAAAGGAGTATTCCCATTCGATTTCGATATCACTCCAAAGGCCGAGAAACAACCTTCTGAAGGTGAAATCGAGAAATCTTCAAGCAAGAATGGAAAAAATTCGAAAGCAGCCAAAGCTCCTCCACCAAAGAACAAAGGCAAGAAGCCCAACGAGAAAGCTTTATCATTTGGACAGTTCTCGATAACTCCATCCACAGGATCTGTTGCTCCTGGAGCTTCTGTCACAATTGATGTCGAATTCAATCCTCATATTCCAGGCAATTTCACATCACTTGCTGTCTTCAATATCACCGATGCACCACAGAATGCTGGCAAAGTTAACTTCACGTTGACAGGTTCCGCTCACATTCCAGGCATCGTGTGCACTCATTATGAGAAGATTTTGCCAGGATTGGCTCTTGCTTTGTCTTTCGATAGACCAAAGATAAAAAACACAACTTTCATAGAGGATGAACAAACATTAGTTTTCAATCCAATCGTTGTTGGAATGAAATCTAAAGTTACTGCAAAGATCATCAACAGCCAGCCAATTCCGTGCACAGTTGATTTATCTGTCAAACCAAAGGCAAAGGTTTCTGGTCCATTCCCATTTGATATCAGCGAGAAATGCATCAATCTCAATGGAAACTCCGAATCTTCATTTGATATCACGTTCTGTCCAAACGGCGTTGATAAGTTCCTGGGTGCCTTCGAAGCCAATGTTAAGAATGGAACTGATCCCGCTACGAAATCATTGAAGTTCTCCGTTGAAGGTGTTGGTTCTCTTCCACAGATTTCTCCAGTCGGTCTCGAAAAGGCGGGAAAGAACTCCAACGTTTACCAGCTGAATATGGGCAAGACTCTTGTTGGATTCTCGCGCCAGAAGTCAATTGTTGTCAAGAACGATGGTGTTATCGCAACAAAGCTTCTGATTTCCGCAAAGCCATCTCCTGACTTCGAGTTAGTTGGCATTGATGCTGGTACAACATACAGCATTGATCCAGGACGCATCATCGATCTCCCAATTTTGTTCTCTCCATCGAAGCAGAGGAAGTGTCAGTTCGAAGTTACAGTTAACTTAATTGATAATCCAAAGGGATCTCTCAACTTCGTTGCAAACGCCGAAGGCTTCAATGAAGACATCGTTTTAGAGGGTGTCAGAGGTGAAGATGAACTTGTGATGCCAGATACCGTAGTTGGAAGACAGAACTCAATTGTATTCACAATGAAGAATGTTTCTCCAGCAGACATCAAGTTCCATTGGCAAACTCATCCAGATTTCACATTCTCGCCATCTGTTGGACATCTTAGACTCGGAAAGTCAAAGGATATCACAATTTCTTACTTCTCTGATAAACCTGTTAAGCACGCGGGAACAAAGATCAGCTGCACATGGAACAGAATCACTTTGACCAATGCAAACTCTCCGGATTGGGATGATACAATGAAAGTTGTTAAATACATCACCAAAGCTCAATTAGAAGCCCAGAATCAGCCTCCAGAAGAAGAACCACCTAAAGATGCAAAGCTCAAGAATACCAAGCGTCCAACTAACTATCGTGGTTCTGTTAGAAACTCTCATGTTGATGTTAAAGCAGCAACACAGCAGAAGGAACAGCCAAAGGATCCAAAGCCTGTCGATGATGGTGACACATTCGTTAGAGTCGTCGAGGTCAAACCTGAGCCAGAAAACACAATTCAACAAGGAAAGCAGAACAGCATGGCTGTCAAAGTCTTTGCTATTTCTGACTCTATCAAGTACGTCATTGATACAAATGAAGTCAACTTTAGTCCAACAATGATGTACGAAACGCGTTCCTCTGAAGTCAAGATAACGAACCCAACGACAATCAGGTTCGATTATTCATGGCGTATTGCAGAATTTAAGTCACTCCGAAGCGAGTATTTGTCATCTCATGGATATCCACTCAAAGTTTCTCCGCACACAGGTTTCATAGAACCTGGCGGCTCAACAGTTTTCCAGATCACATTCGCACCAATGGAAGTTGACGACTTCACGGCCAATTTAGTCTGCGGTATTCCATTTATTCAGACTCTTCCTCCATCAGTGAAGGTCACAGGTCTCTCAAGGCGTCCACTTTGCCACTTCAATGTTCAGCTTTCAGATTATCTTACACGCAGACATCCTGATTACACATACAAGCTTCCTAGCGATGTCAAAGTTATTGAAATCTTCTCCAAGAAAGTTGGAGCTAAGGCTATGTATAGATTTGAAGTTATCAATCCAACATCTTCACCTTATGAAGTTACATTCTCACGCGTTGACAATGGCGAACCTCTATCATCCAAAGTTAACTGCGAAACACCAAATGCTCTGTTGTCAAGTGGAAAGAGATTCTCAGCTGCTTTCTCCTACATTCCAGATTCCCACAAGACAATAGAAAGCCTTTGGGAATTCAAGATTGGCGGACATGATGGTGTTGTTACAATTCTAGTCGTAGGACGTATTATGCCACAATAAATATTTTGTTTTAATTGTTTTATAAATTGCTTTATTCTATTGAATAACATTTGAGCCTGTAACAAAAGTGTGAATCTGACACGTAAATTTTGAAATTTCGACATGTTTTGCCACCGTTTCCTCAGTTATTTTACGAATTGCTCCGCAACTGATGACGATTTTTAGCCAAAAAAGTTGTTACAAAGGCAATCGCTAATTCTCCAGGCCATTTGCAAGCGCCTCGATCTTACACCCGCCCTTCCAGTATTTCCGTACAAAAGCATTAAAAAGGTCCATTATTTTGAAATATGTTCTTGATTTATATCAAACAAAATCTATAACAACAGCGATTATGAATATAGAAATATCAATGGAAGTTCATTCCTCAAAGTATTCTTCCACAACTGCACAAATGAAGTACTTTTCAGAGATTCCGACGAAGTTCTTGAATGTCGAAATGAAACGCAAAAATACTCAATCTTGAAAGAAGGTAAACGAATAGTTCCCAGAGATCAAAGATTATATGAATTTATTTATGAAATCCTCGAAATTGGATTTTTACATTTTCGACAAAGTCAATTTGTTCACGAATGTTCAGAATTTCGAGGTCAAAGTGCACCAGGATTTACATTGCTACCATCCACAACCATGGATGCACCTGGTTTTAAAGGGTTTTGCCGAAGAACATTAAAATTTATTGTCGAAAATGGAAAACCAGATAATTTTTCATATATCGATGGACGTCCTGATACTCAATATTGGCACTATCCCATTGGTACTTTCACTACATTTTATAAAGGTTTTCCAACGGAACAATATGGGAATGACAAAAAGGTTATGTCACTTTGGGTTAAAGTCTTCCCTGCCATTCAGCTATCAATTAATTTTCATAGGTCCTGCTATTCAATACCATATAACATATTGGTATTTATTTACATGATTGGTTCTGGTTAAAAGGCTAAATGAATAGCAATGAACATTTTCAATCACAAATAATTTAAATGAGTTTTCCTTTAAGAATTTCATGAATTATAGTTTTAATCTCAGAGTTTTGTATAAGTAGATCTATATATTTTATATATATATAGATATGCTAAGTCTGGATTAAGGTTAAGATGTAGAAACGCAATCTCACAAAAAATATAAATATGTGATAATACATCGATAAAGTCAATCATCTTCGGTTATAGAGACTATGAATATCGATTAATTGGTGAAAGTAAAATATTCTAGTAATGTCCTTTTGATGAATTTCTTGATTGCCATAACACTGAACAGAAGTACTCAATATTGAATGAATCGACTAGAACAGTACCGAAAATTAATGGATTTATGAATTTATTTATGAAATCCCGGAAATAGGTTTCTTCCATTTTCGGCAAAGTTCAATTAGCTCCAGGATTCAGTCTATTGTCAACAGCGACACTTAATATGACAAAAATTTTAAAGGATTTACATCTTCGGCTTCTTATGAATTAAATTATATCGATGGTCAACATGATTCAAGTGGCAGGAATTATCGTATCGGACTGTTTAGTTTTCTGTACACAGGGTTCCCAATTGGAGAATGTGGAGCCAATTTTACAGTTGTTCCGTGTGGACTTAAGTTTATCCTATTATACAAAACACTTTACCATGAATTTACCTATTTTGGTACCGATTTCTTTTATTTTGAATCATGATTCAAATGACATTTTATTTTAAAAATGCTTTAACACATTGCCTGAGAAATATTTAGCAGTCAGGATTATGAATTTAAGATATTTGGTGAAAGTACATTCATCAAAGTATTCTATCATGATTGTTCAAATAGAGTTTTGTTCACATTTGATGAAGTTCTAAATTGTCGAAACCAGAAACAAAAGTATTCAATATTGAATGAATCTACGAGAATAGTTCCGAAAATTCATGGTCTTTATGAATTCATTTATGAAGTTCCTGAATATGGATTTTTGCATTTTCGACAAAGCAAATTTGTTCATGAATTTACATAAATTTCAGGTAAATCTGCTCCAGGATTTGTTTTATTACCTACATCAACACTAAGCTATAAAGAACATTTTAAAGGAATTTGTAAAAGAGCAATTTTTTATAATACTTCGAAAACTTATGAAAGAGCTTATATTGATGGGATGCCTGATTCAAGCGGTTGCTGTTATCCTATTGGAATGTTTGAATTTCAATACACTGGCTTTCCAATTTATGGGTACTCTGGCTTTAATACAAAGGTCATTTCATTGTGGGCAAAAGCCTCTCCAGTTATCCAACAAACTTGCCAAATTCATTATTGCAAAATCACAAAAATATCAATTTTGCTCTTTACCCCTATTATTACTCTTTTGAACGCATATGATATTATTAATTTATCTATCTTGAAGACTAAAAAAATATGACTAAATTGAAGATATTTTAAAATTAAAAATATATAAAAAAATTAAGGTACTGTTGTAACTGATTACAACAAAAGTGACACTCAATATTTATTGAATATAGAAAATGCTCATTAAACCATTTTCAGGCACCAAGACAATGAATATAGAATTTTCGGGGATGATGCATTCCTCAAAGTATTCTATCATAACGGTTCTAATCGTGTTCTTTTCACACTTGATGATGTTCTCGATTGTCACAACAATGAACAAAAATTCTCAATATTAAATATATCGACTAAGATTGTTCCTAAGATTAATGGCTTATACGAGTTCATATACAAAGTTCTTGAATTTTTTTTTTTTTTGCATTTTCGTCAAAGTCAATTTGTTCATGAATGTACAGAAGAACCTGGAAAATCTGCCCTAGGATTTGTTTTATTGCCTGCAACGACACTTCTTAATACTACATATTTTAAAGGTTTTTGCAGAAGAACAATTTTTTATACTCCAACAAATACTTATGAATTAACATATATTGATGGTCAACCTCATTCAAATGGTTGGTTTTATCCTATTGGAATGTTTAACTTTATGTATTCAATTGATGGATATGGAAGAGATACAAAAGTTATTTCTCTGTGGGCAAAAGTTTTTCCATTAAACAAATGTAAGGTAAAATCAATTTATAATATAAAGATGTCTATCTTTCTACTAGTTCCATTTATTTCACTATAAAATCCAACAAAATAACTTCTGTAGTTAATCGATTCGAATCCTGTAGTTATCGATCGATCAATGTTAAACCAATATTTTTGATGTTGCTTCTTATATTATATTTATTTTAATGCAAGGTTCTGTTATAAAATAATATTAGAGTTGCATGTTATATTGATACGAATATAATAATGATAATGATGTAAGTGATTACAACAAAAGAAATATTTTATTTTGAAAATGCTTTTGCACCTTGTTTGAGAAATTTATTTTAAAGGATTTGATACTCTATCAAACTCTTATGAATATACATATATTGATGGTCAACCTCATTCATGCGGTTGACATTATCCATTTGTAATGTTTGAATTTATATATGTCTGCTTTCCAATTTATGGATATGCATTTGGTGTCAAAGTTATATCTCTATGAGCTAAAATATATCCATTTTTCTTCAAAATCATGTCATATTAATAATTACAAAAATACGAAAATATCAATTCTGTTCATAGTTCCTCTAATAGCTATTTATGACCCATGATTATTTCATTAAAAAAGTTAATATTCCTGCAATATATCAGTTGATTTTAATATGCGCATTATAAACTATTTTTCATGAATACCAATAGATGTTTAAATCTTTAAAAATTATCCAATTGCTGTTGGAGCAAACAGAGGATGAATATCTTTGCAAAGCGAATTCATACAATGACATGCAAATATATATAAATTTGTGTCGAGTTTACTCCAATTATTAATGCTATGAAGCTTTGATAGAGATATATTAAGTATTTATGATTATTCTACTATAGTTGATAAATACTTATATAACATAAGTTTACAGATAAAAAAATATTATGACAAAAATATATTGGTCAAACATGGCTATGGGATGTTATTCATTTTCTGACCCATAACAAAGATATTTCTTAAAATGTTGAGAGATAGAATACCAAAGCACACTGCGAATCACCCCTCTTTGCTCCTAGCTCAATTAAATATTCCTTTAAATTATCACTACGCTTGCATGCACACATATATGCAGTGCTTCCTGTATAGTCCTGTGCTTCAAGATTGGCACCAAGATCCACCAACATTTTGATCACTTGTCTTTGACATCCAATTGTTGCTATTATTAATGGTGTTTTCCCATTATGATATCTTGATTCAATGTTCGCTCCGTGTTCAATCAGCAATTTAATTACTTTTGGATTGTCATTGTTTAATGCCAATTCCAATGGATCAGGAAAATAATATACCTGAATATTAGGATTCATACATTCTCGAATTAATTTTTCAACGATTTCTGCGTTTCCAGAACGACATGCAGCTAGCAAAGTATGTATTCCTCTATCTTTGTGAATATTTAAGCATCGCATAATAATATCTCAAAAACATATGAAGCAGCATTCATTGATGGAAATCCGGATATTCAGAATTGGTATTATCCTATTGGAATGCTTGAATTTCAGTATCCATAGTTTCCTATTGCATATTATGGAGTAGACTTAAAAGTTATTTCTCTATGGGCAAAAGTGTATCCGATTGTTGAACAAACTTGCCACATCAACTCATTTTTGAATTTGAGTGTTTTAAGAGTATTTGTCACTCCATTGGTATTCATTTTTGATTCATAAACCGATTGAGAATTTTTTTATATAAATACATTTTGAATCCGATAAAGTGTCATTATTTTTCAGAATTATTTTTATATCTATGATTCCTGATATATAGTAACAAAGATTATGATTACAGATTGATTAACGGTGGTTTATTTCTCAAAATATTCTTTCACAATTGTTCAAATAAAGTTCTTTTCAAGAATATCGAAGAAGTTCTTGAATGTGTCAACGACAGTCAAAAATACTCTATTATAATTGTCGCTAAGACATTTGTGCCGAATTTTCATGGACTATATGAATTTATCTATGAAATACCAGAAATTGTTTTTTTACATTTTCGACAAAGTCAATTTGTCCATAAATGTTCAGAATTTGAAGGGCAAACAGCTCCAGGATTTTCATTATTGCCACCAACAACAATGCATTCACTATCTTTTAAAGGTTTCTGTGGAAGAACGATTCTACTTCCTGAGGAGGATTCTTCTAATCTCTTTGCATATATTGATGGAGAACCAGATTCTAAATTTTGGCATTATCCGATTGGAACATTCACTAATCATTACCAAGGTTTCCCAACTGAGTATGGAAGTGATTCTCTTGTTATGTCTCTATCGGCGAAAATATATTTTGTTCTACCTCAGACATTTAATTTTAAACATTGTTGTCTTCAATATTCATTAAAATTATTCTCATTTATATTTGTGATTGATTGGGATTAAAACATTTATTGTTATGTTATAGGTTATCATTTGTTGTATATCGAAGGATTAAAATCAAACTGACAAATGTCAATTTTGCATAAAGTCTAATGTCAGATTATTCTGATGATGATTATCCTATTTTTTACAAAAAGGTAGATTATAACAAATTGGCTGTAAAATCTATAGCTGATATTGATGTTCCTGATTATATGACAATACCAGTTCAAGCTGTAGACCTTCTTTGGAAAATGAATGATGAAAATTCCGAAATAATTATAAATCAACTTAAGGAATGGATAGGCAAAGGTGATGTTACTAACCATTTTATTGAATCTGTTAAAAGTTACATTCGAAGTCAAAATGCATTAAAAAATGAGCATCTAGGCTATAATAGCAAACAATCAACGCTGACACAGTGTTTAAGAGAGGACGATGCAGGAAAGCTTGCTGATATTATAAATGAATCAAAATATGGAAATAAAAAAATGCAAAATGCTTTAAAACAATCGATGATAATTGGTGCAATTAGCTGCTTTAAATTTTTACTGGTTAATGGAGCACAATTAAAAGAAAAATTGTGTGAATGTGCAATTTATGGCGGCAATACTGAAATCATCAAAACAATTGCTAACTCTAATATCCAGTTTCCTTTAGAATGCTTTGAAATTGCAATCAAAAGAAACATGAATAAAATTGCAGATTATTTGATGGAAAACCATAATTCTTATTTAATTTTTGTTGATAAATGTATTTCGTTTTTCAATTTCAGAGCAGCTTTGTTTATGATTCAAAATCAAGTTCTCTTCAGTCATCAATATTGCCGATTATCTCCTGCGTTTTTCATTCTTATGAATTCAAACAATGGGCTTTTACAATTTCTTATAGAGTATAATATTAATGTTAGATCATTAAATACTAGCGGCGGTATAATATTTGATAATTTGTCGTTAGCAGCCCTTAAAGATAATCGGAAAGCAATGGAATTTCTATTCGAAAATGGAGTTAACACATTATATAAAATCAGGATGGAGGGAAAGACTGCAGAAGATGCTCTATCAGTTGCTGTCAAAGAGGGTTCATTATCTTGTTTGACTTTTCTTTTGGAGAATTATGAATATGATATTAATGCCTTATACATAGAAAGCGATGTAATTGACATGATTTATTCTTGTGTCTATTATCATATAACAGAATATGAGAACGATGATACCCATGGTAGCGATAGCTATGATGGTTTAAAACATCCTAAAGTAAGGGAAAATTATGATGAAAACGAAGAAGAAGAATTTGTGGAGGAGGAGGAAGATGATGATGATTCAGAGGCATATTTCACACTATTATCGCGAGCAATTAAATCAAGAAATTATCAAATAACGAAAATTCTTATTGAACATGGAGCAAATCCAAATATGTTTATACCAACACCAAAAGATGTCACAACACCATTAATATTAGCTGTTGGTAACAAAGAAAATCCATGTTTTGAGATTGTGAAATTATTACTTGATAACAATGCAGATCCTAACATGATTACTCCTCAAATGTCACCGCTTCAATGTGCATTGAATTGTTCAAAGACATCTGCTATTCCTAAGTTACTACTTGATTCTGGGGCACGACCTGAATACAATATTCAGAAAGAGCTTCCACATCCTCTGATGCTTGCAATTATGAAAGGTTTTGATGATATCGTTGAAATGCTTCTAAATCAAGGAATATATCCTAATTTCACTAACTCAATCGGCTTAGGATTTTGCACTCCTTTGTCATTTGCAATCACTAGAAAATTGCCGAATATCAAAATTATCAAGCTCCTGATGGATCATGGAGCAGATCCTAATTTCAAAGTTTATTTCCATGAAGAATTGACAACTCCATTGGAGTTGGCCGAAGACAATCCAAGAATCTCGAACATTTTTGAATAAGCAATAATTTTCATTTGATTTTTGATACTGTCTTATAGTATAGCATATTTTATTCATGAAATATTTCTAATTCTTCGATGATTTGTTAGATTAGTTTCTACTATTATGCCAAATATTTTGTTATTCGAATGCACTCTTAATGGCATAAAAACTAAGGAAATTCAGAAAAAAATTGAATTTTGAAATTTGAATAAAATCACAAGTTTTGATCTTCCAAATATATATAAGTCATTGTGTTGATGCTATATTCATTAGATCATTACTCTCATTTTCTATTTTCTCTCACTCTTCCAGCATCAATTTTAAAACTAACGATGCACTTGATGTTGTCACCAAAAAAACGAGTGGACTTAAATACGATGTGTTTTAAGGATATTGCGGTGTCAAATAATTTGATTCGATCATAGACGATTTTGTTTAATGAGACCATGATCAATTAGTTAAGCATATGTTATAAAAATGATTTCATCAATAAAAATTGCGTTGTCTATGATCATTTCTCGAGATATTAATTTGATAAAGGAATAAAAATGTTTTATCCCATAAAACACAATGGTATTGTATTACATATATCTAGTATAGTTTAATAACATTCACTAATGATATTGTTCACGTTGAAGAATTTGATAATCAAACATTTCAAAAATAAATAAAATCTATTTCTAAATATAAACAAATCTATACATGCAATTTATATATAAAACAAGACAAATACTACATTTAATACATCATATCGTTGGATGAAGGATTTCTGTTTGTAAGAACTGAATACCAACGATTCTTAACGGCGCACGATATGCGTCAAGGGAGCTTTGTAGCAATAAGAGTCCAATGGTTGCCATTCTTTCTGAAATAATCAATTGATCTTCCCACTTCTCGAAGCGTGTCTTCTTAACTTCTGGGTGTAATCTGTAGAGCCATCGCTCCTTGCACTGAATTGCTGTTCTTCCTGGAACTTGCTCAGCGACAATGTCTCATAAAATAGGGGATTGTGATTGAACAGCCTTTTTCAATAGTTCATCTTCTTCCTGAGACCATGAACCCTTTATGTACACTTTGCTTGGGTGCTCCTCCTCTGACTTTTGCAACCCCTCGTCATCAGAAGTCTGTATTGGTGATGTTTGGATGAAAAATTCTGGAATCGGCTGATAGATCGGGAAAGACAATTTATGGATGCTTGGCAGTGTGAGGTGCTTAATGCTCAATGATGGTTGAACACAAATAGCCATCTTCTTAAAAATGATTTTAAAAATACGTCAAACAATTTCAATTGAAATCGCGGTTTTGAAGATAATAATTCTATCAAATTGAATTCTTTTTTTCTCATACAAATGATTTGGAATATCAAAAACTACATAATCATGACCTAGACAAAGTTCTCACGCATGAAACAAAAAATTGTAGCGTTAAATTTGTTTATCGTCAATTTCTCTCAATGGATATATTTTGGTTATGTATTTAGACTCCTTATATCGTATAATTGTGTGGTGATCTAAAATCGGAATCTTAGCCCGACCCCAAAGAAAATGTTGAAATTAGGGGATTCTCTCGAAAAATTTTTATTGTTGAAACAGACTCTATATGGTGAGTAAATGACAGAACGACCTAAAATTAGTATCCTATCGTGAATGTTTGAAATTGTTGGTAATATAATTTGCTTTATTTGAACTAATTTGATGATGTTCATACTCAGCATGACATAAAAGGGGCATAAATGATTGTTTTGGCAGATGGTTAAATTTGCGAATAAATTTAGCGAATCTAAATTTTGGACAGTGAATACATGAACACTCTGGGGATAATATTTCATACGATTCCTTTCTTG
The DNA here is from genome assembly GCA_023091735.1 of Trichomonas tenax. Classification (NCBI taxonomy): domain Eukaryota; phylum Parabasalia; order Trichomonadida; family Trichomonadidae; genus Trichomonas; species Trichomonas tenax. Next base: position 35,490 of record JALKBU010000160.1, read on the forward strand.
CCTTAATTTAACAAAATTTTAAAACTTCAGATATAATTTCTGCGAAATCAACAACCAGGGGTTGAGGACAGTAATACTCTGTTGAAAGAATGATAGTGCGTGAGTTTTCTTTAGATAATTTCGTATTTTGGTTTGGAAAATATTTTTCTTTTGCAACTATCATGATCTGTTGGATCCAAAACGAAGTTTTTAAGGTTGCAAATGATATCCAAAAGCCTATAACTCGTGGATATCAGATTGCTATTTTCAATCTTAAGTATTTCTAATTTTCTAAGCGATAATAACCTAATTTCATTTAATATTTTGAAAGCAGTATATTTGTATTTTACGTAAGAAATGTATTGTCCGGATAAATCGATTGATTTGTAATAGATTTGAAATATTACCATGTTGTGTTAGTTTTTTATGGCAGACAACATAATACATATCGTATACATACTCACTGGAATGTATTGATAGCTACCAAATTGATAGAAACAGTTCTTTTTGATCCTTGAATCGATATTAAAAAATAACTGACACTTTTCGTTTTTTTTGTCACCTTTCATTAAACGTCACTTTCCAACTATTGTCACTTTTATATCTATATTTTGGCAAAAAATGAATGATGAATTAATTGAAGAAAATCATATTCCACAAGAATTAGAAAATCTTGAGCCAGATGTTTCTACTCTTGACAGTAATATTACGTCAAAGAAATGGTATCAAAAGTGGTGGGGAAGATTATTGATTGGAATTGCTATTTTTATTGTTGTAATCACTATAACAATTACACTGTTAGCTATATATCTTGATTATGGGCAATGCAGTAGATCTTGCAGATTAAAATACTGTGATCCACTCGATTCGAAATGTTTAATCAACAATATGATTAAAGGATGGAGAACTAAAGCAAACAAACGTGATAAGTGCACATGCTATGCGCCAACTGTCTTCAACAGCACAAAAGTTATCAATAGATATGTTGAAGCGACTGATACTTGGGCGTTGGATAATAAAACAATTACATACTGTGCAGTTCCTCCCAAAGATAACTATACGGGTGACGCAATCACATATCCAACGCGCAAAGACGCAGAAAATGCAAATGCATATATATTGCATCAAGGCCCATGCGGACAATGCTCAACGATTTCTGATAAACGCGCATATGAGAAAACGAAAATGAACCTCACAAAAATATCAACAAAGGCAACATTCTTTGGTTTATTGGATAGAAAGTTTGCTGTCGACTATATGAAGAGAACCGAATTAAGTTCTGACTGCGTTGAATGTTGGGTTGAAAATATGAGGCACACAGTCATTCATTGTTTCACACGTTGTATGTTTGGTGACAGGTCTGGTTGTAATAAAGATGGTGAATTAACTGATTGTCTGCTTTGCGATGAAGTTCATTCTGGTGTCTTCTTCCGCCAATGTGCTGGAATGACTCGAAGAAGAGCTGGAATCCAGACAGATATTTGTAGAAAACCTGGTGAAATCAAATAATGAATATTCATTCTCTATGTTTGTTATTACTTAAATGCTGCTTCACTACTATACTTTCTGCATCTTTGTTAACTATTTTCTTGTTATTCTTTATTTTGAGCAAATAAACGCACTTTAATTTTATTAATACTCTGTTTTATATTGATATTTTCAATACCATAGACACCATAGTATAACCATAGACTTGAAACCAAGAATAACAGAATATATATATTGAAAAAATAATTATTAGTTAGTATATTAATGATAGGATAGAATTTAATATATATTCGATAAAAGAAGATTATGTTCGCAATTTGTGTGATCTGATTATGAAATTATAAAATGAATCAAATTATTTTGTGCATTGCCATTCAAATACATTGAAATCGAAGTCTTTGAGGGACTTCAAAATGATTGTTGGGTGAGCATCAACCTCTTCTAAAGAAATTGTAACAGGTAGTTCATGATCAGGAACCATGACAACAGCCATTCCAGCATTGTTTGCAGCTTTAACTCCACTCGGAGCATCTTCGAAAACGAGGATGTTTTCTGGGTTCAAAAAGCCTAATTGCTTCATTGAAGTCAAAAATATCTCTGGATCCGGTTTTCCTTTGGAAACTTCATTTCCGCACGTAATTTTGTTGAATTGATTGAAGAATTCTTTGTGATTAACAATTTTAGATTCAAAATTTGTTCTGCTGCCGCTTGTAGCAATAGAGATCGGTATTTTTTGCGAAATTAGTTCCTGTACGAGTTCTTTAGCACCAGGAAATAGCGCTGCTGTTGGAAAAACTTTGACCAAGATTTCATCGCGCATTTTTGAGAATTCCTGCCATGTATATGGAAGGTTAAACTTCTCAACGATTAGTTTACATGCATCTGGTGCTGTTAATCCCATTAATTTTCTTCGAAAATCAATTTCAAAGTGATGGCCTGTTAATTGCTCGTGAACTTTGGTACCAATCGGCTCTGTATCCAACAGAAGTCCATCATTGTCAAATATAACAGCATGAATTGGATATGGCCAAACTTTCATAATTGACATTGAATAAAAGTGATTCTGCCAATCCTCAGAAACATCACTATCAATAGCATATACAATGCACTGATCTAAAGGACTTTTCTTCAAAAGAAACAAAAATTATCTAAAATTCACTTTTTATATGATAAATGAGCGTCACAATGGAAGCAAAATCATTTCCCTGAATCACTCTATTGTTCTATTGTTTCACAAGCATAGTACCAAAGGTATGGAAATTCAATTCTAAACAAGAATCTATGCGGAAATGCATTTCGAAATTCTTAGCAGCCTCATCTGATGATGATGTGATACTACAACAGAGGATAGCACTCAAATAATATCAAATCATCGAAAGAAGTGATCAGGTTTCAAATTACAAATATATTGCTAATTGTGATATTCTAGGTACTCATTTCTGTGGTCAAAAATTCTGTTGATTAACTGATATCAAGGTTAAGAATGTTAATTTATTGGCAATTTACTTGATTTAAATCGTTAATATATGGTGATTCCATCATTAGAATGCCTGAGTATAGAAAATGATCCATTATTTCTATTCTAAATTATGGAACAAATGTTTCAAATTGCAAAATTATATATGACAAATAAAGTGAATTTTATGACATGTAAATTAAACATTTTGAAATGATTTTACTGTTCCTATGAATAGCTATGTGTTAGCTTTAAACTAAAATCTGAAAATTTTTGAAAAATTCTCATTCCGTTGTGACTTTTTCGTCGAAATTGTCTTCTTTCAAAAAAAAATGCCGAAAGTCAACTTAAACAAGAGCTCGAAGAGAAAAGAGGGAGACTTTAAGCATAGAAAGAGTACCCTTGGAAGGGGCAAGCACCAGCATCTCAGTCATACGAAAATTGACCTCAGAACAGCAAAAATCAAATTATTGAAGGATGCGAGATTCGAAAACACAGAAGTTGTCAACGAGGGACCGACAATAGAGCAGCTGAACAATCTAATCAACATGACAAATCACGACACAGAGAAGAAAATTGTTCAAGGATTTTCAGGAATTCAAACAATCATCACGAAATCTCCGGGTTTGTTTGTACAGAACTCAGGCACTATCATTTCAGCAATTATGAGAAAATATAACTCATCATCTGAAGAAGTCCGAAAAGTTACGCAAAATCTCATTCAAATGATCTTCAATCGCTTCAATGATATCATGTTACCTGTAGTTCCAACGATTTGCAGATATATTTCCGTTTTTTCTGTTGCAAATAGCGAAATCAGCAAAAATGTAGCTGCAAATTTACTCGATAGAGTCTCAACACTTCATAACTTACAACCTATATTCCCATTATTCCAAATATTCCCACAGCTTGTCAAATCATCACCAAATCCAAAAGTTTTCACGATTATGATAAAGCCAATGACAAAAATCATCCGTATTTTCGCATCAAAACGCAAATATCTCCCATCAGAATCACATTCTTCACTTAATTTCCCAGTTCTCTTTCCAAAGGATAATTCGACATTTTCAAAGCGCTTTTCAAGCAATTGCATCTTAACGCAAGATATATTATACATGATTGAAGATATGCTCCATGAATTAGTGTTAATTCTTCCAAAAATTCAATTTGATGATGCACACGATGCTCTCATTGAACTTTGTGGATTCCTCACAGAGTTAAACATGTTGAATCCGATCGAAAACATCGAACCGTTTGTAGAATTCGTCCGCAAATGCGGATGGCCATTTGATAACGTCAATGTTAAGAGAAACATCCAAGTTGCGAAGTTTTTGGCAATTGATCCTTCCAGCTTCGATGTTGTTCGTGAATATTTGTCAGAAGTGAAAGGATCAGGAACTCTCTTAGCTATTGTTGGAGGAACACCATCACCAGGCTGCCTTGATGATGCTGATCCTCTCGAGTTATGCTCTGTTGTAATTGCTCGTAAAATGCAGCCAATAGCATTCAAGAAGCTTATCAATTACTACATTGATGAAGAGCATCCATCAAAGAAAGTCCTGATGAAACTCATCGAGCTCGAAAAGCCTGAAGATTACCAGCAAGATTTATTCAGACTGATCGAAAAGAAACTTGTTAGAACAGTTATTGTCGAAAACAAGGAACAAGAAGCAGAAAAGAATGAAAGCGAACAACCAAGTTCTGAAAAGATGATCAAATTAGGCAATGCACCAGAAAACACAACAGAAAGCAAGCAAGAGGAAAATGAAAAGCAGATTTCAATTCAAGTTGTTGCAGCAGAAGAGAATGAAATACATTCAGACGCCGAAGAGGAAGAGATGAATGAAGAACAACTTAAGCAATTCGTTGTTTCAGAAAAAGAGAGAGAAAGACAAGGATATATTGTTCTTTTGATTGCATCATGCCAGCAATTGCAGAAGGAATTCTTTAAAGACTTAGTTGAGTTCCTTTCACGCAAGGAGAAGGATGGATCTTACTTTGTTCCAGATGAAATTGCAGAATCCATTGCACAAGCAATTGGAACTGGAAGAAAATCGAAGATTGCTTTTATTCTTTCGTTCCTTTATTCTCTTGGCACACGCAGACCAAAACTTCGCCCATCAATCAGTCGCTCTGTAACATTTATGGCTGGCTATGCGAGAGATGCTGAAGAAGCAAAGATTTGTAAGAAATTAGATTTGAACACTTGGACTCTTAACTGAGTCTATTTATTTTATTTATAGAGTAAATATTATCTTTTGTTTTATAAAAAAAAGACTCTAAGAAGAGCAAATGGAGAATCGGCATATTTGCCTAGCAAAGCATTTGATAATTCAAGTAACAAATTTTTAGAAACTGTGACATTATTGCCATTGCTCAACTGATTATACAGAAATGAAGATACATCATTATATAATTCAACGTCAAGACCTAATGAATATTGTAAATTAGTTGATCGGATAAGCTGAGTGATAAACATCGTTGATCGAGTGATTCAAGTTGACTACCTAATGACCACGAATCTCTTTGGTGCAGTAAAAACATTACTATTTATCATCATGCATTAATTCCCATACATAATATCATTAATGCACGTAAACTTCAAATATTACATAAATGTTCAATTCGTCGACAATTTTTCCGATCATAATATCTATATCAATCATATAATAGGGAAAAAATACATGCCTGTATTGGTTTATTAGTTTATGCTTTTAAAAACTTTCTTAGTCTTATTATGGACAAGATTATCAAAGTTTTTTTGGAGAGTTTTTCATGTATCTGGTTCTGAGTAATTGGGCAATGTTTGAACAAAGGTATCTTGGGTAACCCCACCTAGAAAAAATTTTCACTAATTGTCGCGCAAGAATATCATAAAAATAATGCCTGTATATGGCTGTGAGGAATAAGGTTAAAATAATTAAGTTAAAAAAATCAGATTAATGTGATGTTTAACAGCTATTGATTCAATATATTTCTATGAAACTCATATACATTAATCAATGATACCATTTGTTTGTATTTTCAAAGTTGCTGTTATTATAAAATTGTCAAGTTATTTTTACTATTTGAATAATTTATGAGATAATTTACTCTAAACAACTCATTTCATATGACTTAAGATATGAATCAATGGGCTCAGTCGTGAAAATTGTCATGATAAGAAATCAATCTCACGGTACAAACGGAATCTAAACCTCATAATGCAGGCCCATACTCCTTTATATGTATCGGTTCGATAGGATTTTGTTTAATTTTTCCAAAAATTTTGAAGTTTGCTGAAGGTAGAGATTAAAAAATCAACAAAAATAAAAAAGATGATAAAAGCCGTTTTCGTGCAAGTGCACCCTTAACATGAAAAATAAAATCAGGCAAAAAAAATGAAAGTATTTTTTCATCCACATGCATTGCTTCAGATATCAGATCACTTCGACAGATCACAGTACATGAAGAAGGAAATCAAATATCTTTGCGGTGTTGTTTACGGATATCAAGAGAGATCTTCCGTTGATATGACTTCTACTGTCGAAGTGTTGGCAGAAGAAGCAGATGGAAAGCTCAAAATCAATAAGGATTCGTTTGATCCGCAACATGAGCACCATTTAAAGATTTATCCAGAAGAAAATCCAGTTGCTTAGTATTCGTGCCAAAAACTCAGTGAAACAGAGATACTCATGCTCAGTGATGCATTTAAAGAGCTTTTTACGGTTTATGCGCGAATTGACTTTGGTGTTGATGATGAAAAACATCCAATTTCAGTTTTCTTGCCACAGGAAGACGGCTCATGGGCACAGTCGGAGTATTCATACAGATCTGAGGTGCCAGAAAGAATTTCTGTAATTCATCTTCAATCTGATGGGAAGGCAGAGAATAGAATTGGTTTCACTAAAACAGCGTTCAGTGTGTTAAGAAGCAACATAGAAATCATTATGCAATACCTTGAAGATATTCAATCAGGAAAGAAAGAATTCAATTGTCAACTTGTGCGTGATTGTGCTACAGTTGCTAAATGGTGGAAGCGCAGCCATATGACTAAGAAACCAAAGCAAATGTTTGTTTCTGGTCAATATGCATATCTCGCGGGAATTCTTGCTGAAACAATGGTTGAAATGGAACGCAAATACCAATCTAATGCGCAGAAATGATTGTAGCCATATTGTAATGTTTATTTAGTAATAAAAATTGAAATTTAAATTTAATATTTTCAATATATTCAATGTATCATCAAATTAGAAGTTCCTAACAAATAGAATCAAGAATACATATTACGGATAATATTTGCATGAGAATTGAGTGATTTCGAAAAATAACTCCTTTTTCATTGATACAAGGGTCTATAAGATTTTGTTGGAACTAAAACAGAACATGGCAATGCTGAAAATACTTTTCTAAATGCAACTCAGGTGAACTACAATTGTTATCACTAATAATAAATTATTGCAAGAAGAAACTTGATGTTTAAATCTAAATTAATAAATAAAATTTACTCTATCTTATATGAACAATAAAATTAGTACTTTGCAATGACGTATGTCAAACAGCAGTAAATGATTATTCCTGCGATGTATGCAGTATATAGGGCTTTCCTTTGGGATAAGTTTCGCCAGTTTATCGCTTCATCAAAGTCAGGGAATTCCATGTAATTGCAGAAAGAATGTAACAAAATGCATGTAAGCAAACCATGTGTTTTAACCCAGCAAAAACTTGTCCAGAACCCAAACAATGACGTGAAACCAACCTGCACTAAGCAGATCAATAACTTCCTCTTCCATGGATCGTTCATTTCGAAGAAATGGTGGAAGTGAGCAAGTCCGAAGAGAAGTGGACTCAAAAAGATGATCTTTGTTGGTGATATTTCGGCTTTTTCCCAAATATTTCCATTGCAAAACCTGTATAGTACCTCTTCTAGCACAGGAGCAACGATTGTTTCTTTAATTGGAAAATCATGAATTAAATCATGTAAAAATTTTTGCATAAATCTCTCTTTTTCCTTGTAATACTTGCATCTGTCGTCAAAAATGAAATAGTATTGCAGCATTGGACCAATAAATAATGCAACTGTTGAAATTATGAATAAAGTCGAACAAACAGTATCTCCGAATACATAAATTGGTTTGATAGCGTCAAAGTATACTAATAGAAGGATATTAATGAATGCAACTAATGATATTATTGAAATTCTGTATTTTGTTTTAGGAATCTTAGGCGCGATATATTTCTGAAGATAGAACAGAGAAATAAAAGTTAATGTACTTATGATAGTGATCAAAACTGCAGTTAGTTTAGAAATCATCAATGCATAAAATGTTTCTGACAAGTAAATTAACTTTTGACATTTTACAATCATAAACTTTTATCAATGCATTGTTTTGAGCATCAAGGTGTTGAAGCATATAGATTCTTTCCAAAAATTGTTAGATCGTCATTGTTGACAATCTTAGGATCTTCTCTTTTATGATAATATGTGCTGATGAAATTTGATGACAGAAAATGTCAATGTTGTTCTAAGACAGTTGTTTAAATAATATATAAATACAGACAATTTATAAGTAAGCATGACCAAACATAGTCTTAATCCAAATTGATGGACCATAGGGATCATCCCAACTGATCATAGTATCAAGTTGAGCCTTCTGAAATGTGTTGATCTTAAATTCTAATATTTCAAACAAAGCTTTGTTGACATTAAGATCTTTAAATCCCGTTAGTTGAATGATATTCTCAACTGCGCGTTTAATGCAGTACTTTATATCATCAGGGAATTTAGAAAAATTCTCAATAAGCTTCGATATGTATTGCACTGAACTTTTCGGTGAGTTAATTGCGAAGAAGCGCATCAAGAAGTAAAATCCGAGATCTCTTGAATACTCTGCTCTCAAGCTATCAGCGATTAATTCTAAGTTCTTCATGACAGGAGCCAATTTGTTGAATCCTGGAATAAAAGCAAACAACAAGAGAATACGATATGTCTTCCTATTGTTCGTTTGAGGAGAGTTGATGAACTTGTCAACAATAAACAATAACTGAACTGGATCATCAGATAAACATTTCAAGATTTCATAGCATAAGTAAAAGATTGCTGGCAGCTCTGATGACATTGAGTTCAACACAAGTTCACCTATGAGATCTCTGTTTGCTTTATAATATGCAATAAATTCTGGATTTCTACTCCTCAGGAGTCCAAGTGCGCATGATAATGCACCAGGAACCACTCTTGGATAAAGTTCGTGACGACTGAAGAAGATGAACTCTGCAGGAAGAATCTTTGGAATAAGGAGATATCTGATCATCTCAGGATATAAAGCAAACTTGTTTAAGTATGAAGTTCTTTCATTAAAATGCTCTATCGTTGATAAAACTTCCAGAGCGAATGAAACATCGATTGTTTCAGAAGGATATTTCGTGAAATAGTTAATCACAAATAAGAAATATGATTCGAAGTTCCTGGCATTGAGATTCTTTGCAAGTTCTTTGAACATGTACGGAACAAATGATTGCACTTCTTGTGAATTTTCATTAATCATTATATAATGCGAAGGACGATTTATATTGAATGATATTTTTGAATCCTGCAACATCGAAGAGATTTCTTGTATTCTGACTGTAATTGTGCCTTCAACGAAGAGCATTGACACGAATTGGAAGAATTTACGAAGAATTTCTTTGCAATCTTTTAATAAATCGTAAAAAACTGGTGTTTGACAATTCTGGAATGATGCAATGAACAAGCAAATGTATGATTGTCGAAGAGCAATTGATGAATTCGAGAAAACTAATTTTCTGATATTATTAAAATATTCGTGAAGAATTGGAGCTTTAATGAAATGTCTGAGTATCAGTAAGTAGAGATCTCTTGCTGACTCACTTAAAGCAAGCGAATGAAGACATCTGTTTGTGAGTTCAAATTGTTTTTCTGCTTCACTTTCTTGAGCGAAAGGAAATGGGCACATGAATGATAGAATGAAATCTTGAACATATGGTGCATAGCTAGTTAACATACCATAAGGAATTCTCTGATTAATTTCTAATATCACTGAAAGTGGGGGTAAATCGCTAATAGAGAGATTATAGGACTTCTCTTCGAACAAAAAGAAGAAAGCAAATGGATTATAGCACAAAATTCGAGCGCATTTCTCTGTAACTAACCTTTGCAATTTTTCTGATTGATATGAAACAGCATTAATAAGTGAAGCAATGAACTTACACGTGTGAAAATAGAACTGTACGTTAGGTATCGTTCTCATTGTCGATATAACAAACTGAATTCCTTCGATACAATTATCAAATGCTTGAATTAGATCATTTTCTGTAACATTTGGCCTTATTATTATACTTAAACTTGTATACATTCGTAATATTGAGTCTTTGATGATTGGAAACGCTTTAAAAAGCATATTTAGAATTTTCTCAGTAACAGTGTGTTTTTGTTCAAGAAAATAAATCGCCAAAGCAATAAAAAGCGATCGTGTTAAATCGTCGGACGAAATTTCTTTGATTAAAGCAACAATTGGCATTATATCGAATTTTGCGACTTCTTCTTCAGGAATTGATGGTGCAATTAGGGCGTAATCGTATAACTCTATAGAAATCGATTCGTTTTTGACAGTATTATTCTTTATTCTTTGATATAAATCGTCAAATAATTGCAAATGTTCTGTATATGTTAAATTTTGTGATTTCTCAACAATTTTGTATTTAGACTTCATAGAGAGGAGAAGATCCGCTTTATATTTATTCACCTCTTCTTGAAACCTCAGATAAGAACTCATTTATAATTCTACTAATGTAAAGTTAATATTTGACATGTAAATTGTTTTATAATAATGAATTTTGACATATAAACACAATCTTATAATAGAAAAGTTTGTGACCAATATTGTTTCAATTTCTTAAAAGGAATTATAATCTATCTAGAACCAACATACTCAGGTCAGCCATTGCATGCTTCCATTAATGATTAGTCATGAAAGATTAAAATTCAACAAATTTCTATTTACACAAACAATGAAATACATTATCTCTATAGCTTCAAAGTGAACTCATATTTAGATCCTGGACAGTATTCGTGAAGGATCTTTGTATATTTCCAATTTCTATTATATTGATGAATTAAAAGCGGTTTCGTTCCAGTCTTCCTGTGGATAATCTTTCCGAGTGCTGGGTTGTCGTATCCTCTAACATCAGCAGCGATTGATGGATAATGAGAAACTGGTGATGATGTCAAATTCCATTCGATTCCGAGATAACTAAACTGACCGGTGTAGTACAAATGGTTAAGAATGACTTGGTCTGAAGATCTCACTTTGAAATTCGGTCCATACACTGCTATCTCCATCTCACAGATAGCTTTCATGTGGGCAGCACTTCCAACGAAAAAGCCTGAATTGATCGATGCTTCATGTCTATGTTTCATCCATTTCCAGCCAGCGAGTTTTCTTGCTCTAACGTAGACCCATCTGTTGAACATATCTCCTTTCTCTGTACCTGCAGTAACAGTGTTCTTCGATATCTCTTCCGTGAAAGGATCTCCTTGGAAGAAAGTATCAAAAAGATCGTTATACATAACTCTATCGAAGTATTCCGGATAAGTGCTCAACATATCAAAAATCAAGGGGAATCTTGTCTTTCTCTTCAGCAAGAAGTGGAAATTCTTGAAATCTGGAATGTCTACAACAACAACTTGACATTTCTTTAATATTGAAGCGAGTCTTGGTGAATGTTCATCTTGACTTGTGAACATAACAATTCTCGCTTTAGATCCTGTTGATCTTAATGTTCTTACAAAGAATTCTATCTCTGAATCACGCTTTCCAAATCCTGTAACAACAATGGTATCATTGTAATTAGAATTGGACCTGTATTTCCCTATAGTTCCCGTGAAATTGCAGAAATCGCATTCAGAGAAATCAGGAACTTTCGCAAGTTTTGGCTGCAAATCTTTGAGCCACGTTGATGTATAGTTAATAAATGGGGTGTGCATTATATAGGGCTCCATGGACACATACGCATTGATCTCGTTATCTGAGAAAGACTTAAGTAGAAGCATCAATAAATGAACTAAATATATGACGAAAATAATTGCTGTTATGGACTTTGCTCTTTGTTCTGGTTGCTTGTGAACTGTATTCGTGTATACGAAAATAGCAACCAAGAACAGTTTGAGAATTAGCAATGAATATTCGTAATTTTCAGGGATTAATAATCGAAATACATCAAACAAATAATATTGTGTTAAAGTCTGAGAATGGTTGTCTCTGACAATCATCAGATTCAAAAATATGAATGCAACGATTCCATTCAAAGAGTATAACGAACCAGCAAAATATATTAAAGTAAATATACAAAATTTCCTAATTTCTATATTGGAAGTGTTGAGAACGTAGAAAGTTAATACTGATAAATATACGGAAATGTCGTATAAGTTGTATAATTGACAAAATATCGTCAATGATAAAGAAAATAACAAAGCAGATGAAAATTTTCGCTTGGTTAAAATTATTTGCGAGAAAATAGAAATGAAGAACAAAGCTTTGATTTCAATACTTAATGTATAATAAATTTGTATCAAAAGTTCGTCATTTTCTTTAAATTCGCTAACAACTTTGAATGAAACATCTAAGTCCTCGGATTTTTTGATTCTGTTCGTATCAATATAAAATTTTTCAACGCGATGAAATAATTCTTCTCTATAAACCATTTCTTGGCCTTGAAACTGGTCCACGAAGAAAACTATGTCTTTGTTGATAACAGGACGCATCGAAATTTCGATATTTTTGTTTTGTTTGATTTCAGGAACTTGAATGTGAATCAATTGAGACATCATTGATGAAGGATGGCTTTTATCTATGTCTGCCTTCACCTTTATTGAGTACGAAGTCGCAAGTAAAGGCAGAAATAAAAACCATCCATTCATCAAAATTTTGTCAGAGGTCATTCCACTCCCAAAAAATAATATTTTTAAAATTTTATTAAGCAATATAGATTCTCTACTGAGAGTACTATCTGATGGAAGAATAAAAATGGGTCAATTTTTCGATTTTTGAATCTGACAGCCAAAAAGTATAGACTCTATATGTTATATAAATTAATATTCCAAAGTATCTAAGACAAATAAAAAAATGACGTTTTCTGACACGAGGCCGAAAAATGTTGAATTTACGTGTCAAAATATTTAATTGCATTGTTTTCTTTGAATTATCATGAAAACATTAGCTATATCTTGTAGCATTATAGTGAAAATCACCTTCTGATTATATGTATAGACTGTGGAAGAATAAAATGAAAAATATTGGCAGACAATTTATTGATGGAAACTTAGATAGAAAACTTGAAATTAAATCACATGAAACGATTTTGTGAATATATGATGCCTATATTTGAAGTTTTGATGTACTGAAAAAAGACATTTTTTCTTTTATTTTTTATTATTGCTAATTTTTCCAAGAAAGAAAAACGGATTGATGGAATTCTAAATCGATGGATGTCTTTGATTTTTATAGCAGAAATGATTTATACCAGAAAGAAGTTGATAATTATTTCAAATTTTAAAAATATATTTCAAACATCTTTTCACGATAGTCATTATGCTATGATACTTAATGATATTATTGGCACTACCAAATTTAAAATGATTTTCATATTATATGCTAGCTAATTCACAATTCAATTTAAATCTAAGAAATGGTGTGGAATTCATCGAATTGGTCTTTCAAAAGCCTTTACAGAAGCACAAGAAGGCAGCAGGCACAATGAGAGGAACATCTATAACTTCTGGGCATTGTCACTTTCAAATATGTTGGAGTTAAATCTATTAGCGACAATGATATTTTGTGGAGCTTCTGTCAAGCTTCTGCTGGACCTTTATTCACATGAATATTTAAGGCAAGAACTGATTTGTAGTGAAGATGGAAATATGCATGTAATGTGGGTCGAGCTTGAGCTATTGTGCCGCAGTTTGTTGATAATGAGAAACTGAAGACATTGCGAACATGTCATTGCTCATAGCTGGATCATTCTGGTGGAAGATGAAGCTTGTGAATCCAAAAAGTACTGCCCTTGAATGAATAGATTCCCTGGCCTAATCCATCTCGAGAAAGGTTCATGCAGTTGCGTAATCCATGTGCCTGGATCCTTATGAGGCAGGCGTCGAGTGAGTAAAGTATTTTTCAGTTGTATAAAGTGTGAATCAAAACGATGTCGGAAGGATCAACCTCTGTGATAGCAGATTTGAGGGTGATTGGCTGTAGATGTGATTGATTGTATTGCATAGGTAAACAGACATCAATTGATATTAATGTCTAAATTATATCATATATATACTTTCTGAGTAAGCTAATGTTATCTGAAAAAGCTAAGATGATTAGGAAATTCGATTTATTAGATGCATAACTTCTAAAATAAAAAAAGTTTCGAAAAGTTTATGCGTTAGAGCCCCACTTAGCAATAATGCGCTCTGGGCCAATTTCAGCATAATCTTGCTTTGTAGCCCAGGAGGCAGCCTTATCCTTGGTGAGATTGGCAAGAATTGTAGCACCGAGGTAAACGAGGTAACGTCTGTTCGGTGGGTCTTCAACGTTGATCTTGTATGACTGAAGGGACTCCTTCTTGTTGGCGAGGACCTTTGTGAGGACCTGCTTCTCAAGATCGTTCTGGAGACGCTCAGAAAGACCTGGGAACATTGTTGTACCACCAGAAACGACGACAGACTCGAACAAGTTACGGCGAAGGTTGATATCAGCCTTCATGATTGTGTCGAAGAGAAGCTCTGAAAGACCCTTGCACTCGAGACCAATGAGATCTGGCTGGAAGAGAATTTCTGGAGCCTCGAAACGCTCGCCGGAGACCTTGACAATACGGCCATCTGGAAGCTTGTATGGGACGACATATGTTGTAGTTTCGGAGGCGATTTTACGATCGATATCAATATCAGCTGAGATGAAGCAGAGGCTTTCTTTGATCTCACGAACGATATCGAAGTCGGATGTCTTGTGGAATGTGTAACCGCGGAGTGTGAGGAGTTTGACGAGCTGCTCTGTGACATCACGACCGGAGATATCCATACGGCTTGTAAGGTGGGAGAGAATGTAGTTCTCAGCAATTGGCATGATATGTGTGACACCATCACCAGAGTCAACGACGACACCTGTCATGAGACCCTGAGCGTAAAGAACAAGGAGGGCCTGTGGGCAAACCTGAAGCTTCGGGAAGTTGAATTTCTCCATGAAAACCTCAAGCATCTTCTTGCGGTTCTCTGTTGGGTTGAGTGGGGCCTCTGTGATGAGGAGTGGGTGGTCTTCGTTGTGGATTTTCAGTTTCTCTTTGAAAACGTAGTCAAGAACTAAAGATTCATCTTCCCAGTTCTTGACGACGCCGTGGACGACTGGGAGTGTGAGGTCGAGGTACTGGCGGACTGGGTATGTCTCATCGGCAACCATGATGTCTTTTAGCTTAGCCTTTGAAAATGATTCATCTGAGCGGAGGATCGGACGGCCGACGGTGTTCTGGAGGACGAAGTCTGGGATCTGGCGTGAAGCGAGACCGACTTTGAGGTAACCTGTACCAAGATCGAGGACAACTGGGGTATCAGACATTCTGAATTGGACAAAAACCGCTTGACACGCTTAGATAAACTTTTTTATACCGAAATCCGCAATTTAGGCCCTTTCTTCGCTGGCTGTTGTTTAGGACTCCTCCAGGTCTATCATTTTGTCTGTTAAGTTTGGGCATTTCCACTCAATAATTGGACATCATATTTGATCTATATAGGGTAACAACCTCACTTCACGGTATGCATAAACACAAATTCTCAACTACACTATATACCTATAACGAAATTAATGATATCTATCATATTGAATGTGTTTTCCTAAGATATTTTGCTTAAAAAATGAGATTATGCAATATTTTATTTGCGAAATGATAAAAAGATCAATAAAAAGTCTAAATACAGAAGATATGAAGTGATTCGTGAGAATTTTGTTGAATCAATAATGACTTCACTTCCACATATAATTAGATATTCTATCACATTTATAATCCCAATTCCTCTTCAAATTCAATATTCATTCTAATAATATTTTTACCACGAAAAAATCAATCATTTTAATGACCAGTCTTGAAGTGCTCGTGCTCAAAAATAACAATATTAATTATACCTAAAAGGACAAAGGCTAAAAAGGCCAATATTATATTGAAATTTTGAATTTACATTATCTGATCTCATAAACTTGTGACTAGATTATCTATATCAAATAGAATCATATCTTAAACCGTTAGTATTCAGTTTCTCATTTTATTTTATAAAAGATAATATACATTGATATCAAGGCCAATAATGGGGAAATAACCGATACTTTCCAATATGGAAGGATCTCAAACAATATCAAAGAATAACAATCAATTTATTTCAAAATAATGTTCAATATACTGTTATTTATTGGATTTATAACTTGAAAAAACAAATTTAATCCTTTTATGCTGAGTGCCTTAAGAATTTCAGTCAAATCAAACAACAACATATTAAAAAGACAACTTTTTTAAAATTATAAAAACAATGTGAAAATTAGACAGATTCCGGTTCATGACTTTCCACAGGAGTCTCTGGCTCTGCTTCATTGTCCACATTTTCGACGCTTTCAACGCTATCAGTATGATGCATAGAAAGTGGAATAATACCTTTTTCGAGCTTCATTTGGTTAGAATAACCAACATGTATCTCATAGAGGAGTTGTTCGCGCTTTTCTTTCAATTCCTTTCGCTTTTCTAATTCATTTTGATATTCTTCAACCATTTTGAGATATTTTTGACGCGGTGTTTCCTTTGTTGTTACACTTTCCTGCTCATTGTCAATGTTTTCATCTTGAATTATTGGTTCTTCTGGCTGAATTTCTGTTTGCTTGACTTCTTCTTTAGCTGGAGCCTGTTTAGCTGCAGATTTCTTCTTTTTTATTTCTACTGGTTTCGGTTCTTCGGCAATTGTTTCCTCTTTCTCGACTTTCTTTTTTGTTCGACGTAATTCGCTCACATTGTAGACACGGGGATTGTAGTTCAGAGGATAGTCTTTGATGACAGTTTTCTTCTTCTGCGGCGTCGGAACAGCGGCTTTTACTGCTCTGCTGTTCGATAACAAGAAAATGTTTCTTCCCTTCATATGTCACATTTTTGTTTATTTATATTTCTAAACGTCCTTTTTGAATAAATTTCAAACTTCTTTCCATCCCCATAAGCATCATTAGTTTTTCACTTTCTGCTAACAAACATATGATCAAAATCTGCTCTAAATAGTTATTTTTTTAAAAGTTATTTTTGATTAAGTTATCTTTCAAACAGGTTTAGATCAAATTTAACGCTAGCGCCCTTTTACCTAACTAACATAAGAGTCTTATTCAGGTTTGTGAATACCAATTCCATGGAAATGAATATCATATGATGCCGACATCTTTTTGAATTAAAAGACTCGATTGCAATTTCAGAACACATTCACATTACAGTGTATACCATTGCTTATACATATGCTAGCAATGGGTGAAATTGAGAATCAAAATAAAGCATTTTCAGCAGTTTTTGCAATCTTAAAGATTCATTTCGTTTATTAAAAAAACATCCAAAACATCATTGTTTTGACGGTATTTGCTTGGATAAGTTGTCTAAAACGAAAGATAATATTTTTACAAATCGAAAAGGATATATACAAAATAATAATATATAAACAATTTATGCCAAAATGCTGAGGACTGATGTTTCTGAGCCTGATGGTGAGACCATTGCTTTGGCAAGGATGTAAAGTCTATCGCTTGTTGGATCATCCTTTGGGATCAATGATGCTGCTTTGTTGATGAAGTCAACTAGCTTTGTTTTCTCTATGAACTCAGCAAGATTATACTGCTCGCCAATTGTTTTAACTGTTTGGAGAGCAACTTCAATGATTTCTGGATACATTAACTTTGGAGTTTCGAGAACGATGCAGATTGCTCTAAGAACTTGTTGATAGAAAGATCTAAGCTTTGTTGTGTCGCTAACCGATAACATCTTAAGCGATAAATAGACGAGACGAGGCTGATCAGAGATGGCAACTTGAGGCAAAACGATCTTCATCAAATCGTGTTCTTGAACACAGTTTGGCGCTGTTTGGACAAGTGCAACAGCTGTCTCCATTATTTCAGCGCGGTGAGCAATGTCATTAACAAAGTCCTGCATGAGGCAAGAAACAATAAGTGAAACTTGTGGAATCTCACCATGATTCTCTGCGACATTCCTCATAATGGTGTGGCTGATTGTTGTATCACCACTCGCCGATGAAAGGAAGAGCTGAGCGAAGAGTTCTAAAACGCCGTAATCTGTGAGAACAGGAACGCCAGCTGGATGAGAAGATAATGCTCCAATTAGTCTGACAGCAGCATTGACGTGATTCTTGTCTGACAAAGCGGTAACAAGAAGCTGAATGATTCCATCCATGTGCTTTGTGAGCTTGCAGAACTTCTCTGAGAGACATAAGATTGTAAATATCTGGAGTCTCTGAACGACATGTTCCTTCATTTGAAGGATTGTGTTAACGAGTGATGAATCAGCAAGTTTCTCACGAACTTCGTCAATGTTAGCAATGCAGAATATAATGAACAAAGCACCGCGATCGTGTTGCTTCTGGATTAGGTCTTCAAGTGTTGGGAAGAGATCTGGAATCTGAATAAGACGCTTGAAGACGTCTGTATCTGTCTTGAGACAATCTTGGAGGAACTTGATCAATACTGTGGAAACATCTGATAATGCTGTTGCCTTCAATATGCTGAAGATGAGTTCTGGTCTGTTCTGCGTATCATTTGCTTGAATCAATGTCTGAACGAAGCTTGATGGAACAATGAACTTCTCGCAGAGGAGATGATAGAATGATCTCATCTGGACGGCTGTCATTGTCTGGCAGCATGGCTTCAACAAAACAGCAATCGCATTAAATGCTTCCTGATCATCAACGTTGTGAGAGATCTGGATGAGAGCCGGTCCAATTCTGTTCCAGAAGTCCGAAAGAATCTCTGAATCGAATCTTGTGAGGAACTGAATAATGTGCTCGTTTGTTGGTCCGCCATTCAAGTTCAAGAAGCCGACAATCTTTGGAAGGAATGGCTGCAATTGAACCAACTGATTCGTTGGGACTTTAAGACCAAACTTGACAGCAGCCGACATTGATGTACCACGCGGTGTTTCAACACATGTCTGGAACATCCCGAGACCACCATTGTTGAGGAATTTCTCGAACTCACTCTCATCGAGAGCAACTGATGCCAAAAGAAGAATTGCATCGATATTTGATTGACATTCAACGAGAGATGGAACAATCTTGTTTTGCCTGAGCCACTCCCTGAGTTGATTATCGTACTTGTTTGCAATGAAATAGGAAACTGATGCAAACATCGGACTTGATGGATTCTTGAGTATCTCTGCAACATACTCTAAGTCGAGTGGTGGGCAATGGTGTGTCTTCTTGATGTTTGTGAATGACACAGAGCACTTCTGTCTTCCTCCATCTGTCTGAGTGATGTCTGTACCTGGGAAGTAGATTTCTCCATTCTCGAAAAGTTCAATGATTTCATCGAAATATGGACGATCGTTTGGATTCTTGTTCCAGCATCTTGTGATTAGCTTCTTCATTCCTTCTGGCGTATCATTAGGAATTGGAAGACGCCAACCACGTGTCACGACGTGCTCATAAATCTGGACTTGAGACATCTCCGCGTATGGAACTTTTCTCATGAGCATTTCCCAAAGAACGACACCATATGAAAATGTATCAACCTTAGGTCCATATCTTGTGTGCATCAAGACTTCTGGTGCTGTGTAGTGTGGAGTTCCAACACCACCAACGAGTTCCTGATTGTCCTTCATGATGCCAGAGAGGCCGAAGTCGGCAACAAAGCCATCATTGTACTCATCCAAGAGAATATTGAGTGTCTTGAGATCGCGATGGACAATATTCATCAAGTGGAGATGACCCATACCAAGGGCGACTTGATATGCAATGCGTGTCAGTTCATTTGCAGTCAAAGCAACACCATTAGGACCTAAACGATGCAATCTGTCGAAGAGAGACTTTCCAGGACAATATCTTGTGATAATTCTATACGGCTGTGTGATGTGAGCGCCAACGAGTTCTAAGACGAATTGGTGCCTGACAGACGCCATAGTTTCGACTTCTGCGTAAAGAGATGCCCAAGAAGACATCGTTAATCGATCTCTTCGAAGTTCTTTGACAGCTACGATTTCACCTGTTGAGAGTCTTGTAGCCTTAAAAACAGTACCGAAACCGCCAGCACCGATCTGAGAGTCCATTCTTATGTCTTCAAGAGGAATGTTGATGTTCTTGAATTGTCCCAATAATTCTTCGACTCGTTTCTGCATTTGGGCAACAGGAAATCCTTCACACGACGGCCTCCTCTGGTTCGCTCTGCGACGTGATGAATCTTGAGGCAGTAATCTCTTAACTTCGGCGAGTTTTGTCTCGATTTGCTGTTGCACGCCAACGGCATCGGAAGTGTCTATTTTTGCCATTATTTCCTGAAGAGATCCTTTGAGATTCTTAAGGTCCGCGCGTTTGTTTACTTGCTCCTGTTGTTCGTCGTATTGAACGATATTTGTTGCAAGTCCAAACTGCGGAATTAACGCGATTAAACTTGTCCTAAATCCATCAATGTACTTGTGGACATAGTCTGCGGGCCAGTTTAGAGCCGGTTGGATCCATTTGTCGTTGGAAAGATGTGTTAATAGAGAAGCGAAGTGATTAAACAGTTCCTGCACTTGCCGAAGTGCTTGAATTTGCGTAGCTGACCATGTTGACGATGAAATTGATTTAATTGACGTTAAAAATTGATGAACTTGTTGAACCACATAAGCAACAGACGCTCTAAATATGAAAGCGTTCTTAGCAAGCGTGATAAGAGCATTACCCTTGTTAATGAGGGCAGTGATCAATGCTTGCTGTGTCATTTCGGCCATTTTTAAATTTTTAAACGAAGGTTTAAAAAGTGACAACTAAAATATTATATAAATGTCACTTTTTGAAAAAATCTAATCGATTGAATGAATAATAAAAATCGATTCCCAATAGTATAAAAAGACTATTTTCAAACTTTTCACTTTTATCAACTTTTGCCAGCCTCTAATGGTTAATAATTAACGCTTGTGCTTATAGTTTTCCAATAGAGGTCTTGAACACTGTGTATTTATCAATATAAAATATCACTATTAAAACAATATGCAAAAATGATTTAATATTGATTTTTTATGTGAATCATTTGAGGAACTTATTACTCTCATCACATTTGTCAATTTCTCCAAAGGTTTTTTTGCCAATTTATAGTAATATGATGTATTACTACAAATTTGTCACAATTTCTGTAATCAATTTATGTTCGAAGTCTCTGATAGTAGAATAGATGATGCATATTGTAATCATATGTTGTTTCCGATTCTGAAAATCAATTTTATTCGCCATTAAGATGAAATCTTATTATTTGAAACATGCATTATGCATGTTTTAAATCAAAGCCATTAGAATATAATACAATACATGTGTTCTCCAAAAAAACACTCATATTTAAAAGTGAATTGAAATATGAAGTTTCTATGTTGTGTACATAAGTTTAAACTTCATATTAGGATACATTAATAATGTACAATGATAAGCATACCGATTGAATAGCTCTAACGCATCGTGAAAGCGAAGATAAAAATGATAATAACTCAGATCTTCAAAATAATTAAATAAAAACTATATGGATATATTAAACATAGGTTTTTCTACATGAATGTAATGGATTAGAGTCATATAAATGCATATTTAGATTCACGAAAATATGGATGCACAACTGATTGGTGATGATCCAAGAAAAATTGTCAAAGAATGGGAAGCAGCATCGGAATTCCTGGGACCCATCTTGCATTCTTCGGAGGCGGAGAACCGCGTGAAGTCTCTGAAGTCTTAGACGAAGAAATAGCGAACCATTTGAGGGAAATCGGCGTTAGCACTGTGATTCCGATTCGAAACGAGCCACAAAAGGAATTTTACAGCCCTGTTGGCTTAGATTCTCTTGCTTTTCCGTCAATCAAAGTGGATCTATTGACAATTGCTTTTTCTGCGGCCGAAGAAGGCGAAATGCTTGTTTACAACGACAAATATACTCATTCACACAATTTCAATATTGGAAACAACCAATTTTACCAATTTGAGAGACCACCTGGCGAAAATTTTACAGTTAAATTCAGTTTTCCGAATAATAAAAATAAATTCATGAGAATTTACTCATTTAGCATCAAAAGAAACTCACAGCCGATATTGTTATCAGACACAATCCACATTGATGATGAAGTTATCGAAGTTAACAAAGTTTTTTGTCAAGAAGAATATGATTACAATAAACCAGATCCAAACGAACAGAGCATGTGCCTGATATGTTTCTCAGAGCCTGCTACTGTTATTTCTCTTCCATGTCGACATTGCTCAATGTGTAGTGCATGTAGCATGAAATTTGCAGCAATGTCAACTAACTGTCCCGTATGCAGACAGCCTGTTTCAGAATTAATCAATGTTGTCAAGAACCCAAATTGAAAAATAATATTGTTAGAATTTAAACCATTTTTGTATATGTTTGATTTAAATATAGGTTATGTTAAGCTATTCCATTCAATGGCATGACAAAAAAGAGAAATTCAAAAAATAAGAGAAATATCTTTCTTTAATTATGCTATAGATGTATTCAGCATATAGAGAAATGACAGAAAACCGCAATAAAGTGTTAAATAAGTCACACTTTAAATTTTTCTCTGTGAAATTGCGAAATTTGTCGATCGGTGTGTCACTTTTTACGAAATTTCTTAAAATGCAGATTCCATTACGACACGCTATAAAACGATATATCGCTTAAAATTTAGAAAAAGGTGACATAATTATGGCTGTTCTAATTTTCTCTCTATGCCTTCTCGGACTGAGAGTTGCTTCCGAACAAGGAATCAACTCTCAGAAAGTCATCAATAGCAATAAATTAGTCGACAAAATCTCCATTCTTCAAATTGATGAATCAGTTCCGGTAGAATCTAATGAAAGTGAGACAGAAAATACAGGAGAAAACATTGGTGACACAAATATTCAAGAATCACCAGAAGAAACAATATCATCATCAACCGAAGAACCTTCAACAACAAATGAAGAAGAATCAACACCAACAAATGAAGAAACAACAACACCTCAAATCGAAGAAATAACAACACCTCAAATCGAAGAAACAACAAATCCATCTTCTGAATCTTCGACAAACCCAGAAGAATCAACACAACAATCAGAGTCTCCAACATCTGAAACTTCATCACCAACATCCGAACCAACATCTGAACATTCATCAGAACCAACCTCAGCTCCAACTTCAGAGCCATCATCAGAATCTTCTTCTCAACCAACGTCACAGCCAACATCTCAACCAACATCAGCTCCGACGTCAAATTCAGAATCTTCAACATCCGAAACATCCGGTGGTGACAACCAAGGCAATGGAGGAAAGAGCAGCAATAGCAAATTCCCAATGTGGGTCATTGCTGTCATCGTAATTGTTGTGATAATTATTGTTGCAGTTGTTGGCATTGTTTTGTTCTTTGTCAAGCACCGGAAACACGAGGAGGAGAAGTTTGATAGTTTCGGTTTCAATCTCATTGTTTAAGTTTTTTTATTTTTCATCATCACATTTTCTATTTTTGTTACGTCAATTGATTAACGCTAAAATCTTTCCTTTGATAATGTAACGGTTTTCAAGTGTAACTCTTTCATTGAATATTTCTATTTCAGATAAATTTTCTTTTGAATATCAATGAAATCATCAAATTAATAAAATAACACAGAGCACAGACATATGATGCCAGGCATAAGTTGGTTATTGATTAATTGGCTTTTCGAAATTTTGATTTATTCTTAAACATCATGAATGATTCGTGTAATAGTAAACATATATTAGGAAACGACTATATTTGATACTGATAAAAATATAGCAAATATTCATCAAAATATTTTTCATTCAATCTAAATTTTGTGAATAATCATTGTATTGATTATATAGATCGAAAGGTGGATAATCTTATATAATTAATTTCATTGGATTTTGCATAAAAATATTATGAAGTCTTCATTTAGGTCAAACTTACACTTTCATTTATTGTTATCAACTACAAATCTTTTATATATGAATATAAAACAATATAAAAATAATAAAACATAAAATTAGCAAGCCTGAATACTAGCTTCAGCCATTATAGCAGCTTCTTGCAATGTCTGATTTTCAGACTCCTTTGCAATACCGATGATCTTCAGGACCATTGGCTTGTGTGTGTATGCAGTGATTCTCCTTCCAAAGAGATCAGAAATTAACTTCACAAGAATCACCGCCTCCATGATGACTTCCTCGTCGATCATGTTCTCTATCTTCACGAGCTTATCGTATATGTGGAAGAAGTTTCTGACCTTCCTGTCACCTCTCTCTACGTTAGCGAACAGCGGTGCGATTGTCTGATAGCACTGCAGTATTGCACATGAGAAAGACTTCACGTATGTCTCATCAGTGTTCTCGTTCTCAACAAGCGCGGATCTGCTTTCCTTTTCGAACAACTTAAGGAACTTTTCGACCCATTCAAAACAGTTTGGACCAATCTGCTTCACAATCTCAGTCAGGGCATAGAATATAGCGACGCGTGTGTCGTTGGAAATGTCTGGGATATCGAAAGCACCGAACAAGAGGCAAACAAACTGATCTGTGACATTAGATGGGAAGTCCGGAACCGCGTTGTAGATGTCGCAGACGAAGACAGCAGCATAGTATGCGTAGTTCTGCTCCTGGAGGAAGAACTCGAGCTTCGGTATGAGATTCTCGAGATATGGAACGAAATTAGCACCGATAGCACGAGCAACAGCACCGAGGGCTGGAAGAACGACACAAACCAAGTCACCGTTGGAGATTGGGAGAGCACACAGAAGGAGTTCGACAAGGCCTGGAGCGGACTCTGAGATCAGCTGTCCGAGGTTCATGACGATTGCCTCGACGAAAGAGCAGAGGCCGAGTGTCTTGTGGAGGTTGTAAGTGTTGAGTTGTTCACCAGCAGATGCATTCTGGATGAGGAGAGCGAGTCTGTTGATGACAAGTTGGAGGAAATCCGCGTATGGCTGAACAATGTCAGATGGAGTCTTCTCGATGAGTTTGTTGAGAGCGCCGTATGCTGCATCGAGCGGATCGACGTCCTGATAGATGTCTGCGGCATTGAGAAGAAGCTCAGAGAACTGCCCGAAGTTTGTCGCAATGAGAGAGTCTCCTTCTCCAGGAGAGAAGACATTGAATATCTTGTTGAACAACCATCCGGCTCTTGATGTGAGTGCGGCGGAAATTTCCAACTTCTGTGAGATAGCTGATGTTATAGCAACAAATCTCTCTGGATCTGTGACAAGTTCTGGAATTCTGTCAATCATGCGGCCGAGAGACCACATTGCAACTTCAATGATTCTTGGGATTGAATCGTCAAGTGCTTTAACGAAATATTTGAAAGTTGTGAGAATATTATCGATATCCGATTCGAAGGAGTCAAGTTGGCTTGCGGCGTTGAGAAGGAGGACGGATGCGTATCTAAGAGTCCACTGCTCCTCTTCGATATTCGACATAACATATGTAAACATTAATTCGAGTGAATCATTGTCTGCAGCACTTGAAAGCTCCGATAGGCAAGTGAACGCGGCATGCTGTGGATTTCTGTCGAGTGATGTGTTTGCGTCTGTATCTTCTACCCCTGTAGATTGAATTAATGTAACAAGGGGTTCAAATAAACGCGGGAACGCTTGACGGGAGAATCCCAAGCACTGGTCGAATTCATGGTGCTTGTTTTTAGGTGTGCGGCGCTCTGGGAACTGAATATCGCTTTCAACTTCACCAATAGCACGCCAAAGAAGAGAAGCTTCGATCTGACGGTCAGCAGAATCCGACTGCAGGTCAGTCAGTGTCCTCTCGAAAAGGGATTCAATGTAAACTTCGATATATGGATAATATAAATCGATAATTTTTCTTATAATTGCGTATCCTACCTCGAAATATGTCTTTGTTTGCGAGATGTTTTCATCTATTTCAAGATATCTGAACAAAACCCCGAATAAACTATTTCTATTTTGTGGGAAAGAAAGGTGCCTCTTGAATATGAGTAACGCCGACACCATAGCGTTAGATGCCGATTCCTGAACTACTGGTGCATCAGCATTCACCATTCCAGCCAAAATGCAATTAAACAGGTCCGGAACGAGTTTCAAGAAAGGAGCGTCATGAGAGCAGTTCTGCGACAAGTCGAGAGAATACTGTGCGAAGTACATAATCGCCTGAAAGCCGTAGAACCTGTACATCGGCTCGGCCGAATTTGCGGCGAAATCAAGGAGCTGAGAGACGCAGCCGTGGAAGTGCTCTTGAGTCTCTGCAAACTCTCTATTGTTTGGTGTATTGAACTCAATTGCGAGGATTTGGCCAAGTAAATAAGAACAATTGTATGCAAAATCGTCATGTCCGGAAATAAGGCCGTTGAACGCGTACTGACGGAGAGTGTCCCTCATTTCGAAGTTGACGTGGTACCAATCGGAAATAAATATTTTTTGATCTTCCAATGTTCGCTTTTTGAGTGCTTTGAAAATGAAGATAGCGGCAAGAGTCCGATTTCTGATCTGGTCTTGATCGTTTCCGAGAATGGGAATCAAAGTTTGAATGAATAATAATTCATTTTTCTGTTTAAATTCGTGAAGGAACCTGTACGCTTCCTTCATAAGTTCGGGATTGCCTTCACAGAGGAAGTTGCATAGCGCTTCGTAAACTTGCGCTTGAAATTTTGGATCGACAGACATATTTAAAAAATTGAAAAATAAAACAATAACAAGTGACGGTTATGTTTACAAAAACAATTTTTTTATGTTCAATTCCATCGTTCAAAGCTTTTGGAAACTTTTATGTTTTGTGGTTGCTTTAGTAGTATACAGAGTGTGATTTTTCGGGGTAGTTCAAAATTATGTCCAACCCCAAAAAATCCCCACTCTGAGAATATCCATAATCATAACTTCCTTAATATATAAAATAAACAATTTTCCTATAATGGAGTTTAATGGAATAAAAAACTTTATTGGAATAATTATTCAGAGCGTGATGATAATGTCAGATATAACTACGTCGATGAACTACCTGATGAAGCAATAGAAGTTAAACATTACGAGCAGTTTGAATTTGGCAGCCTTTATTTTGACACCAAAAACTCATATCTGCTTTAGTATCAATTTTATTTAATGCTTCTGTCAAATCTAACGTCGATGCTTTATCATTTAATTTATTCTTTACGTCAATAATTCCTTGTTCTGTTTGTTCAATTCTTGGCGATAATTCATGAGTGTTATAAGTCAAATCATCATTAACCTTTTGAACTTCTGTTTTGTCCGCTTTATTTTGTAATGTGTCATTAATTGTTTGCACATCATTTTTAACTTGTTGAACTTCTGTTTTGTCTGCCTTTGTTTCAATTTTCTCTAATGCTTCCACTAATTCTAATGTCGAGACTTTATCATTTAATTTATTCTTTACATCAATAATTCTGTGTTCTGTTTGTTCAATTCTTGACGATAATTCATGAATGTTATAATCTAATTGTTCCTTGTCTGCTTTGTCATTCAGTGCATTCATTACATTCGACAAATTTGACGTCAACATGGCAATTATTACTTTGTCCGCTTTATTGTTTAATGACTGTTCAACATCAATTACTTCATCATTGTTTTTAATTATCACCTCCTTTGTCTGCAATCCGTCAGTGAAATCAGGAACCACAAACGTAGGCGCTTTAGGAAATATTAGAGTTTCCGTTCCATCATCATTTTTAATCGTTTCTCCTTTTCGTCCTTGCTTCACAAAGCCTCTAATTTCGTGAACTTTTAATAATTCTATGTTTTGATGCTCATGGTTGATATCCGCCTTATTATTTAATTCTGTCATTAAATTTTTATCGTTAATATTTATTTCCTGAGTATATTTTACCCACTTTTATATTTGTCTGTTCTTGTGTTTCTTCTAAAAAATTCAATGTCGTGATCATCGGGGTATTTTGTGAAAGGTGTAAGATTATCATTAATTAAACATATCTGTCGTAACAATTCAGCAACCGTGAATGTAATAGTTAAATCATTATTTCTTTCTGTGCCTTCAAATGTTATATTATTATCTTTTATAACTTGATTACTATAATTCAGTAGCACACCGTAACGAGGATATAATTTTTTAATTTTTTCAGCAATTGTGAGTTCATATACTTCTTCCTCTTCAGGTACTCCGCCATTCTCAGGTGTTTCATTATCAGGGATTTCATTTCCTGTTTCATCAACAGCTCTTAATTTTACGCTACGAAGTACTACATTAGTACCATCATGTGAAAATTTTGTAAAAACCACCGAACACGTTGAAATAGACTTAAATGACTGTCCATAACCTGGCCGGTTAGTGATTCAACACTTGAAATTGCGTTCTGTGTTGCTCTGTTAGTTTCATTAACGAAAGTTGTGAATTGATTCAGTGCATTATTAGTGATGCCTATACTATCCTCTAAACTGTTAACGATTCCAGTCATAGTATATGCGAAATCT
Source organism: Trichomonas tenax (assembly GCA_023091735.1). NCBI lineage: Eukaryota > Parabasalia > Trichomonadida > Trichomonadidae > Trichomonas > Trichomonas tenax. The sequence goes on from JALKBU010000160.1 coordinate 64,079, forward strand.
TTGGGCTAATGGATTGCAAATATTTCAAAGTTATACAAATAACAACTGACAATTTTTTACATATGTTCACTTCAAAGTTTGGGCAAAATTCGATTTTTTTTGTGTAAATTGAATATATTTTCAAGAAAAATGAGATCCATGCCTAACTAAATGTATAATAATATTTAGCTCTATGTTGTCGTTGACTATATCATTGTGTTAAAATATTAATATAATCCAATTCAATGATATAAAGCATTTAATTAGCCTTAGAAGGATTTTTAAAAATAAGGTTAAGAGTATCACGGCCTTTACCCATTTTTTCAAATCGTGTGATTTCAAAATCAGAACTTCTCTCTAATGTGATTAGATATCATATGCAATAAGCAGCTTAGTTTCTAATTGATTTTGTAAGATTTCAATAGATAAATCAAAATATCTTTTATCATCAATGCCAATGAAAAATTTTATGGCCTACATTACCGCCCATAAGATAGAGAATGTTTGATCGGCCAATACATGCTAAATTATTCTATTTTTCAATATAATACATTTATTGTAACACAGATAATATATAATTAAGCAAAATACCTTGCGATATCGTATTTAGTATTCTGAAGGCTTGGCTCGAGAAGCAGCGTGAAAATTATTGAGATGAAATAAAATGAGAATCTCTTTCTCATTTGAAGTGTCTCCGATACCATTTGAATGAGCGTTCCAAGGCTGACACTTTGGCCGAATATAAGAAGTTTTGGAACAATAATTAAAGAGATATCAAGTCCAAAAATAAGCAAGATTGATCTCTTCATTTTGATTAATGATATGAATACTGAAACTGCCATAAGTATAATTACAATGATTATCGTGTAAATTGAGAATTTTTCGCGTGAATTAATTTTCTTTTTCTTTTTAGAACCGGAATTAAGCCGTGAATATCCTTCATTGCGTCTTTCTTCTTGTGTTTTAGGTCTATGGATTGGCTTTTCTTCATCATCTTTAGTTTCTGGCTTAATAATATTATAATCCTCTTCTTTCGCTTTCAATGGAAGCATATCTTCCGTAATATCCTTCTTTTCTTCTGTTTTCGTGGGCTTTTCTTCTAGAATTTCTTGTTTTTCTTCTATTTTTCCTTCATTCAAGATTTTTTGTTCATGATAATGAAATCCAGCTAAAGCGGCTGGAATGCTCGGGCCACTCTTGTTTTCGATAATGAATTGTTCTCTCTCTTTCTTTTTAGCTAAAAGTCTTTGTCTTCTTGCTTCAAATGCGGCTTTATCCATGAATGAAAAATGAAAATTCTCTCACAAAACGCTTCCATAGAAACACTGCTATCTATGTAGTATGAAAACAAGATTTTAGTCAGATGTAAATTGTCAATTTACCACATAAACTCCTTTTTGACTTGTAAAAATTCAGAAATCGAAACATATAATATTTAGAATAATAACAAAAGGTCTAATATTAATGAAATTGGTCGAATAGTGATGCAGCTGTGTGTAACTTCATAACAGCCTCTGCAGCATCCATAGATGCTTCATATGTTTCTGTTTTCATTTCAGGAAGAATGACAGTAGATATTTGATTCATCAATCTCTTGCAGCTATCTTCGTCTTGCTCGTCTTCAGGAATAGGACAAAAAACGCATGCAAGCTCATTAATGATTGTTGATAAGCACTGCATTTCATCTTCCCAGTCTATTTTTGTAGCAATATTGTACAAGAAAAGAGGCATTGCTGAATATGTTGGAGTATAGTTTGATACTAAAATTGGCATCGAGTAAACTTTGCCTTTTTCGACAGATATTGAGAAATAATCCATAAGCATTGCAGCATTATTTTCTAATATCATGGTGCATTCTTCACCATCCTTTCCAATGAGTCCAACAGTTGCCGCAATGTCAAGAGGTTTGTCGAGTCGAAATTGAGCAAAGTTTTGGAATTTCTCCAATATCTTTCGAACAAAGAAATCTTTCAGCAACCCAAATGTATTGCAGATATAAAGACCATCTCCGTAAGAAATGAGGATATGCTGCAACCCAGTGAAACCTAAGAATGTATGCTTCTGAAGAATACTTGTTAAAGTTGTAGACTGATTTTGAGAGAAGTTATGCCTCATTTGCAAAATGCTTTCAAGTTCAACTGTTCTGAATGGTTTTGATATAACTGTCGGTGGAGTGAATAATTGCTCTAATGTTTGCATTCCTGCTTCAGCTGCTGACATGACTTTAGGTTTGTATTTCAATTCTGCAAACAAACTTGTTCTCTTATCCGATATTGATGTTTTCTTTGGTTTGTCAACATTTAATGATTGTTTCGTCATTGATTTTGGAATTTTTGGTAAATCAAATGTATCAGGAAGCACCTCATCTTCATCATTATCGTTTCTTGATGACATATCTGGTTTAGGAAGCGAAAAATTCTTCAATGGAGTTGGTTCACGCAAATCGATCGGCTCAGGTAATACAGTTGATTTCTTCTCTGGTTCTGGTTCATCTGATGTATTATTTGAAGTGGAGAGCTTGATATAAATTGGTGTCTCATTAGAAGTTGAATTACTAGGAACTGGTTTTTCATTAGGTCCATTCGGTGTTTCATTTTCACTATCAGAGAGATAATTTGGCTGTTGAGGAGTGTTTGTTTCTGGATTATTATAGCTTGGAGGTATAACAATCGACTCCCTTGGTTTTTCTTGTGCTTTCTCTGTTGGTTTTGTTGAAGCTTGTTGACTTGGAAGATCTATCAAAGGCAATCCAAGCAATTGTCTTGCTTTGTCTCTCTGTGATAATTCTTGGGCTGGCTCTGATTTGCTTTGAGATTCGTTCATTTTTGCAATGAACTTATCAATCTGTGGACTGAGCGATCCTTTCTGTGATGATTTTGGAGTGTGAGACTTTTCTTTCATGGGAAGAACAGGTCTCGAACCACGACGAAGTTCCAAAGATTCTTTGATCTTCTTGTGTATTTCTTCACCTATTTCTAACTCACCAATGAACTTAACTGCCTTCTTTGATGGATGAACATTGACTTCAACACACTCTACAGGCATAACAATGATCAAGAAGTAGAAAGGATTGATTCCAGATCCAATTGCTTCTGTGTAAGCAGTATCAATTTGACGCTTGATTGTTTGACACTGAACGAGTCTTCCATTTATGAAAATTGCATTCATTTTCTTTTTAGAAGAGAATGAAGGTGATGATAAAAACATTGTTGCAGTAACATTTGGATATGGTGAAAAACTGAGTGTGAAAATTGATTTTGTATCTTCGATATCGAATAACAACTTTAATACTTCTTCAGTTGTTGAACTTCCATAAGTTCGAAGCAGTTCCTTACCGTTTGACTCCATAGCGAAGCTTACGTTTGGATATGTAACAGCATATTGAGATACAACTTCTAGAATTTTCTTCGTGTCTGAAGTCGCTTTAGGCCTTGCATTGAGTCTCAATCGGTTGTTATAGAATAGATCTCTGACTTCTATAGTTGTTCCCACTGTGAACGCTATGTTTTTAAGCTCAGATACCATCTTTCCATCTTGATATTCGGCCTGGTATCCCAAAGTTTCTTGATATGTTTTAGTTGTAATCGTAACGTGTGCACAGCATGACATTGAGAACAATGCTTCGCCTCTAAATCCGAATGTTCCTATTGTTCGCAAATCATTGTATTTTTTCAGCTTTGATGTTGTGTGTCGTGCGCATGCAAGAGCCATATCGGACTTTCTGATGCCTGTTCCATCGTCTCTTATCTGTATTAGACCGTATCCTCCATTCTCTATTGAGATAGAAATTCTATCTGAGCAAGCATCAATAGAATTTTCAAGTAACTCTTTGACGACGTTCACGGGTTCAGTGATTATCTCGCCGGCGGCTATCTTATGGATGACTGAATCATCCAATTTCACGATATAACTTGGTTCAGTCATCGGAGATTGCTTAACGTACAGTTTTCAATTACCAAAAATCTGTCAAAAAAATTGTTTATGTCAAATTCCAATTCATTACCAAAACAATTTCAACTATTCTTCATTCGTTCAAAATTCGTATTAATAACCAAGTTATAACCTTGTAAATATAGGCATATATACAACTTGATAAGAGCAATATTATCTACATAGCATTTTCTTAATATGACTTTCAGAATGAGACTTAATAGAAGATTTCTAATCAAAGAGGAATGAAGAAAAATTTGTCAGATTTCAAAGACATGGCAAACAGATTTACCTAGTTTTTTTGCCATGTAAATAATAAAAAACATGACAATTATAGCAATTTTCGATGTCTTACCTTCTCACGCACCTTCCCAGCGGTTGGGATGTTGACCAGGCCATTGTCTGGGAGCAGGAAAAGCTTGTTGCTATACGTTTTGGACACGATACGGATCCTAGCTGTATGAAGATGGATCAAATGTTGGCTTCATGCGCAGAAAGATTGAAGAACTTCGTTGCTATTTATGCAGTAGATATAGTCAAAGTTCCAGATTTCAACAAAATGTATGAATTAATTGATCCTTTTTGTGTTATGTTCTTTTTCAGAAATAGACATATTATGGTTGACTATGGCACAGGTGAAAACAACAAACTGAATTTCTTGATAAAAACAAAACAAGAATTCCTCGATATTTGTGAATTAGTCTATAGATCCTGTGTTAAGGGTCTTGGTTCTTCCAAATCCATCATTAACTATGCACACGGCAGATATAGAGGCTTAGTTCAAAATAAAAGAGAAAAACCAATTGAATAACGGTAAAAATATGTTTGTTGATATGTTTATTATTTATAATTGGACAGATATTTATATAAAATAAAATAAATATTGGTTTAGTCCATTCTTGTCTTGATCTCCTTAATGATAACTTTGTCCTGTGTAATAATATAAACAATGCCACCCCAGCCAGAGATTGAATCGCGCTCGACAGCAGCAATAAGGCATTTAGCTGTAACTTCAAAAAGCTCATCTGGGTTCATATTTGGACGCCAAGCACTCTCGCAGATACCGTAAAGGGATTCTTCGCATGTGCCTGCGACAGCGAAGTCCTTTGGAAAAGCGAAAGCACCAATGCTATCAGATGTTGCTAAATATGGTTCATTTGTTTCTGGAAGAAGGCCAGCGATAACTGGCTGAACGAAGTATGGACCGAAACGCTTTTCGTATAATGTAGATTTGACGAGATTCATAAACTTCGGTGGGTCGATTGGTTTTTCTTCACGAAGTTGCAAAAGATTTACGTCAAAGCGAAGCTGTTCTCTAACTGTAGCGACATCAGTGGCTAAACCCGCAAGACCAATGAAGATGCGATCATTTACTTGAAAAATGCGCTTAAAATCTTTAGAAACAGTTAACATTTTAACACCGAGGCGGCGGTCAGACGCTATAGCAACGCAATGATCTCCAGCCATTGCTAAGACGCATGAGCCGTTGATTGTAGAAGGGTCCTCAGACATTTAATTTAGATGAGGCGACCAATTTTCTTTATCGTCGTGGTCTATTTTATTGCTCCAATAGATATATCTTAAGATATTATTGCTATTTTGTTAACTAAAATGCCCAAATTTGATTGGTATTATTTTCAATTCTATTCATTAATATACTCTATGCGTATTAACTTTGCTTTCATTTCTAAAGTTTACTGTTTTACTGGCACATGATGAATGCTAAGAATATTTAATCAAATTTATAATCACGACGTAATTACCATTAAACACAGAGCCATATCATTCAATTCTATGAGATTAGTATGTCTGATAATTAAACTATATTAGATTTGATTTTGTAAATTATGCAAAATTAATTGGCGCTAGAAGATTAAGTTCGAGAAAGAGCAACATGAACTCCATCGCAATCTTTCGAAGGAAACAAATCTAGCAAATCAAGCAACAGAGAGGATGAACAGCTCAGAGCTCAAGTATGAGAAAGTTCGGAACGATG